>DWPV01006865.1:0-11167 GCA_018251915.1 Urbanus proteus proteus
GCCCCCTTTTAGTCGCCTCTTACGACAGGCAGGGGATACCGTAGCCCTATTCTGGTCCCGGAACTACAGGGACAAGCCTACCTCCTACCTATGTCTACCTCAAATGCTGATGAATGGAATAATAAGTAATTAATAGACCTAATTATCTCTTGCTACGTCGGTAAAGGCATACTTTTTGAATTCCACTGACCAAAATATACTTAAGTTGAATTTTTACTCATATAACCACAATTCTAAAAAGAAATCTTCAATAAAAAAGAGTCACATTTTAAACCTTGAATTGCTTAACTCTTCAGAGTCCGCAGCAGTGTTCTACGAGACCGA
Source organism: Urbanus proteus proteus (assembly GCA_018251915.1). NCBI lineage: Eukaryota > Metazoa > Arthropoda > Insecta > Lepidoptera > Hesperiidae > Urbanus > Urbanus proteus. The sequence continues at coordinate 325 of DWPV01006865.1, forward strand.
TGAAGAACTTAAGGCGAAGAAGCAAAAAGAAGCTGAGAAGGAGGAATATCCAAAGTGGTTGAAGAAGTTTGAAGAAATAGTCGTTAAAAATAACGGCCACATTGCATTGGGGAGGGTAATTTTATTGTAATTTTTAATAGAACACAAGTAGCACACCAACCATTCCAAAGCAGTCTTACCTGAAGGTAAACAACCACTGCCGCCCATGCATCTGTAATCAACCTCAGATAAAATTATTCTTATTTACGTTGAGTTTGAGATGAGTGACCCAAGGTAAAAATCGATTTTGCAGATATAATTCTGCCTTATTACTGAAAAGCCGGTCTGCCCAAAGTAATGTCCACGACGTACAATACGCCTTAAGTGTCTTTTTTTCGCCATTGAGACGTTCTATTTCTCTAAAGGACTCAAAAAATACGAAGATTCTTCGTAGATATGTAGTACGTCGTACGGAGATACGTAGGTTTTTCCGCCATTCTGCGGATTGGTCACATATGCGGCATGAAGATGAACAGCCCTCAAATGAAGCACTTTTAACTCAATAAATTGAACCTTAATATACATTTTTCAGCTAACATGGGGAGATTTCGTGATCGCAGGAATGCACGACTGTCTGAAGAGGATTCTTCAGATGCCAGACCTCTACGAGAAGTATCCCAATTTGAAGAGGATTTACGAAAATGTCACCGCCATTCCTAAAGTGAAGGCTTATATCGACGCTTCACCCAAAACTGAGTATTGAGTTTGCTAAATTATTTTTATGTGGCCAGCTGGCCATTGGTCATTATTAAGAAACCATTATATATTTTTTAATCGATAAGTTATTTCATAAAATGTATCAACAATATCACATAGAATTCTGAAAGACTGAGATGGTCGCCTCGTATAAAATAAAGAACTACCTATTCACAAATAAAGAAAAAAGGCGTGTAACTGAAACGTAACGTAAACATGTATAAATATTTTGATATTTTACTTATTAGCAGAGATTACATTGTACGTAAATCTTAATAACTAATATTGTTGCATGAAGCAAACGTTTTCATAAGCTAATGTATCATTTTATACGAAATATTTTAATGCTATTAAAATTACAAATTTATTTACAATAAGTAATAAATGTCTCATAAACCGATATTGTGTATTAATTTTCCGTAAATTTATAAAATAAATATTTATAAAAAATATGTCTAATTTTATCACATGAACATAAAAATACTGGTTTTATTTATGTAAAATTATCACATTAGCTAGAAAATATGTAACTTTGTCGTATTTGTATTACATAAATTCTAAATTTAAATATCATCGCCAACATACGCGGCATTGTCGTTGGCAGTACATTCTCTTCTGTTCTTCATGCTGTCTTCTACTTGGTCCAGCGTGTCCAGTAAGGGCCGGCCCCTGGTCTCCGGCGTGAGGATGATCAGCAGCCCTGCTACTGTGGCGCAGATGCCGAAGAATATGTACGGAAGAGGAGCGAATATTAGACCCTGAAACCAAATGATATATTTTCAGCTTTCAAGCAACTGAATAAGTGACCCATCTGCAATTGGCCATCTTGATAGCCAATGGTCTAAATCCTTCTGATTCTGAGTGAAGAAGCTTAGTTGGAGGAGAGAAATTACGGTTTTGTTTATTTTATAGAAGAGGAAAGCGAACTTGCCATTTGATGGTATGATCGACTACAATGAGCTCCGGGTCCTAGCAGAAGTTGGCCAGAAGTGCCTTGTCGCCCTTAAGGACTAAGTAGGAATGCCTCGGATAAGTATGACTTGTTTATCGCACTCCTTAAACCAGAACATAGCTGCGCTGAACACTGCTATTAAGGCAGAAAAAATGATAAGATGTGCAAAAATACTCACCAACATAGGAGTCAACGGAGCAAGCATACTTCCGACACCTGAAGCCAGGGTGCAGATTCCACAAAGAGAACCCCTGATGCTGGTGGGGAACAGCTCCATGGCGTACGTCCCCATACCGGTGAAGCAGGCGGAGATTACAAGCTTACCCAATAGAAATAAAGTTAGCTTCATCCAAGTGCTACCTGTAATTAAATAAAATTAATGTTTTAAGTTGGTTTTTGGTTGCAAAATGATAACACTAACGACTAATATTACTGGTTTCAACCTTTTGGACCCCTATTACGATTTTATTAATACGTTTAATGTTTCTCATTTACGTTTGGGCCCATACATCTATATGCAGCGCTCCTAGCGGAACGTTTAGGTTCTAAAATTTACTACGGAAATACAAGCGTAAACATACACCGAGATCAAAAAGAACGCGACAAACTCGTACGGAGGGTACATTTTTTATTCTCTTTTCGGGTCGGAAATCTTCAAGAGATACTCGAACTTTTGGGGGAACGGCCGAGTTATGTGAGATTCATACTCACTAAAACCCCCTCGGTGACCTCATTGCGTATGTAGGGAAACTCAGGATCTCGGATAGAACGCACCGTAGTTTCCCTCGCGTGGTGCCGTTCAGGCTCTACCCAGGGCAATCACACCCCAATTTAACAACTCGCCTTAACTGGCACGACAACTTGCAGCCACAATAAGTTGCCGTCTTCGCAAAGTCACAAATAGTGAGCGATCAGAGCCCCCACCCATGACCGCTTGTGACCGTCGGCATGCTAATTGTTAATAGGAGACTATTAGGAAGACGGATTAAGTATTACCACCGTCTCCAAGCCTCCGTATCCGACCGCGACCAGCCCTTTCTCGGTCTCGCTCGGCGGCCTCTTTTGCAACCATTACATTTTCACAGAAGGAGACCACCGCGTTCCACGCTGATTTCTCCGTCAACATAGCTGCTACTACAGCTGATGGAGTAAAATCATTCCCAATTTCGTTTATGAGGACTTGCCGCTCTGAAGTCCAAGCAGGGCACACTTCCAGAGTGTGTTGCGCATCGTCCCGGTCCCCATCGCAATGATGGCATTGTGGTGTTGCCTCGCGTCCAATCCGACACAGATATTCACCAAAGCACCCATGTCCAGTGAGTATCTGTGTTAGTCTAAAGGTAATGTATCCATCCCGCCTTCCCATCCAGGCTTCGAAACTTGGCAGGATCGCACCGACCGTACGCCGTTGAGCATTCCTCTCCTCTTGTAGTCGCAAGCGCCACTCGACTAAAACTTGTCGGTGTGCCTGACGTCGCAGAGTTTCACTACATGTCACATTTCCACCTCTATGGCGAACAGTCCGATTGTGTATATAAACCCTAGTGTCCATGTCCGCCAGAATATCAAAAGGTGGAAAGCGAGCTAGGAGTGTAGCCGCCTCAAAAGATATCGTGCGATATCCCCGTGCCACCCTGATGGCCATCCGACGCTGCATACCATTAAGTTTGGTTCTGCAGCGTTGAGCAGTTGACAGTCTTTGTGACCAAATAGGTGCACCGTAAAGGGCAATTGATCGCACGACCCCTGTGTACAGACGGCGAACTCCTTCCTGCGGTCCCCCAAGATTTGGTAGCAAACCGTGCATTGCACCTGCTATCTTCTGAATCCGGGGGATTAACCGCTCAAAATGTTCTTCGAAGCCCCAGCGGCTATCCAAAATAAGCCCCAAATATTTGAGATATCTGCCCGCTTTAACGTCTACGTCATCTACGCGAATTGACAGATTAGGTGGTTCCTGCCGCCTTGGAAGCATATGAAACCATAATGCTTCAGTTTTTTGAGGCGCTACTGCAAGACCTAACCTGCGAATTTTAGCAACAACACATGCTACACCACGTTCAGCAAGTTTAGCCGTCCTTTCAAAGCTATCTTCTCTAGCAATTACCATGGTATCGTCAGCGTAGCAAACGATTTTGATGCCAAAAGGGACTTTAACACGCAAAACCGCATCGTATGCTAAGTTCCACAGCAGCGGTCCTAATACGGATCCCTGTGGAACACCACAACTCATATTTTTCTGGTGCATTAAACCGTCCCGACCCATATATTGGACTGATCTGTCTTGAAGATATGCCCTGACTATGTTTTGTAAATAAATAGGTACATTATGATAAATTAGCGCCTCCCTAATTGCTGTCCAGGGTAAGGAGTTAAAGGCATTGACGATATCTAGACTCACCGCCATCGCCACTCTACCTTCATAAAGGGCCTGCTCCGACAAAGATTTTACACGCAAAATTGCGTCAATTGTTGATCGTCCCTGACGAAAGCCAAATTGACAATTGGACAAATCTGGGCCAATATGTGACAGGTGGTAATTTAGACGAGCAGCAATAATTCGTTCGAATAGCTTACCTGCCTCATCCAATAAACATATGGGCCGATATGCAGAGGGAGAGTCTGCAGCCCTTCCTTCCTTCTTTAAGAGGACTAATCTCGCTTCTTTCCAACCAGACGGGAATATACCAGAACGTAGGCAATTGTTAAAAAGCTGCCTCATACTGTTTCCGAGCACAGTTAGAGCTATCACCCATGCCCTGCCTGGAACACCATCTGGCCCAGGTGCCGTGTTGCGCGCACTAAGACGCCTTATAGCTCCTTCCAGTTCTACCTCGGACACCTCTAACTCGTCAGACCAAATATTAAGATCTAAAGAGTTGAAGGATGATGAAATATAGTCCCTGATACGGGGGAAAAGTCCTGCAACTACACGTTCAACAAACTGGGGGTCTAGGGTCTCGGTTAAGGGCGGAACCCAAGGTCTGAGCTTACCCATTACAATTTTGTATGGGCGTCCCCATGGATCCCGATCAAGCCCTTCCAGAAGCTCTTTCCAGCATCGTGCTTTTGCATTAGCTATTGCCTGCTGGAGCTTTACTGTAGCGTCTCGGTAAACCGCATATACTCTAGCAATTGTTTCAACTGAAGCCCGTCGGCTTTTTCGAATTCTAGTGTACTGGCGTCTGGATGAAAGACATGCTTTACGCAATCGTGAAATATCCTCAGACCACCAGTACACAGATTTCCTATTAGGATAACCAGCTCGAGGCATTGAGATATCGCATATTAATATCATACATTTGCGAAACCAGACTGCTTCTCTTTCCGGGTTAGGAAAGGTTAAATTCTTCGACCAAGCCACAACGTTGGCAGCCGCGACCAGTAAGTCATAATTAAGCCGCTTGAGGGACCAACGACGTGTTGGGCGGATGCTATGACCATTCGGATTACGGTGAGGTCGCATAGTCACTTCAAAAAATATGTATCGGTGATCGGAGAGCGTTACTATCTCTTCGGCAACTCTCCATCCAGACACCATACGCGACGCAAGAGGAGTTGCCCATGTGAGATCAACGATCGATTCCCCTTGCCACCGCACACAAGTACTTACCGAACCACGGTTAAGTAGTCGAAGATCTAGCTCTGCCGCCCAAGCTTGGATAATATCTCCCCTCCGGTCATTTCGAGTATCTCCCCATAATCTTGAGTGAGCATTAAAATCTCCCAAGACGATCACTGGACGAGGCAGACATCTGCGAATGCTAGATGCTAACGCATCCAAATACGCCTCATAAACAGGAATTCCACAATTGGGAGAGACATAGCAACCAATTATAGCTAAAGAACCCCACTCCACAGTAACGTAGCCTCGTCCCTTGTCAATAAGTGAGCATGACGGGTCACCATTTTTTCCTCGCCAATATATAGCTACGGATTCCGTATCGTCACCGAACCAACGAGGATGATTTGGAACGTTGTATGGTTCCGCCACTACCGCTAGGGCAACTGACCACTCTGCGAGGGACTGCTGGAACAGGGCTTGAGCCCCGCGGCAGTGATTCAAATTGCCCTGGAGAACCCAAAATCCTGAGTATTTTGCGTTTCTAAATTCTCATAAGTTGACTGTGCTGAAGTAGAAGCAATAACTTGATCATAGGGGGCCTGTACTCCGCCGTTACGCCTCTTTTTATTAGAAGGGGTACATTTTTCACTCCCCAACCTATGATCCGCTGATAATCCAAGGTCCTTACATACCGGACACTTAAGTACCCGCGCTGTACATTCTCGAGCTTTGTGCCCTATTTCACTGCACTTAAAACAGCGTGAGCTCCTATCTACCTTATTCTGGCATTGTAGGCGGACATGTCCCATTTCTAGACAACGGTAGCATTGTAGCTTCCGTGCTGCTAATACTTGAACTCTTGCCCTTATCCATCCTACACGTAGATGTTTTTCATCAGCAATCTTTCGTACAACCGAAAGTGGACATCTTACCCAGGCTGTCCCCAATCTAAACGGATTAAAATGGATTTCCCCTACTTTAATATCTGACTCAGAGCAACCAGCAGTATCAGCTATTGCGACCGCAATCTCTTGTTGGGTAATGGATTCATCGAGATCCATTACCCTTATTTCACCAGTTTTCATAGGACGAGCGACTTTAACCTGCATATCAGCTAGTGCCACTCGTAAGCGCTCCGCCAAGGCATCTGCTTTTTGACAACTATCAGTTCCCAAAACTTCTAGCAAAAAACCGCCATTTATTGCTCTCTTCGGTCGGACTTCAGAAATCCCGCAATCCGACAACTTCACACGTTCTTTTGCAGCAGCCATTACCGCACCATACGTTGCCTTAGAATTTTCCGTAACTGTTAAAGTGATCGCTGCAGACTTTGGAATGCGTGGTGCTTTAACCAGCTTTTTCATCTGGCCTTGTGGCCTTTGAGAAGGAATTTCTGAAGGAACTATCTGGTTTCCGACAGTTTGATTAGCTTTTTTGGCTTTCCGACCCACAACTGTAGCCCATGACGAGCAACTTGGTTGGTCCCTCTCCGAATCCCTTGGTCCTTGACCAACAAGGGTTGATTCAGTCATTGTCAGCGGTGGCTGAATATTTTGGGTCTTCACTCCCTTTTTTGGCTTACTTTCACCACGTCGCCGAGAGGTTTGTTTTGGCTGGCTTGATACTTCAATGACATTCGATAGCATTTCTTCTTCATTTGTTAATTCAATAATATTCTCCTGAATGTACTGAGCTCGAAATTCAGCTAATTTCTTATCAACTAGTGCTGCAATTTCCTGAACTAGAGCATCACTGCCTGAATTTAATCGATGTACATTAGTCGACCCTGCGCATTCCGTTGTACCTACAGCTCCACTGCGGAGACTAGCCATCTCTTCCGTCAATACAATTAATTTAGTTTCAAGAGAAGCGAGTTGAGTTCGTAGTTCGTCATTCTCCTTCTCTAGCCGTGCTATATCAGAAGCTGAGGAACGTTGCGCGAGTTCCTCGACTGCTACTTGAACGGTACGGGCCGCTTTACGAAGACTATTTACGTAGATTATCTTTAAATTGCGTGAATTATCGGCTACATTTTCAACTGCAGACATACACTCAATTATACGAGCGTTGATATCGGCGGCTGACTCTTCCTTTAGCTCTTCCTTAATGTCTTCAAATGTGGGCAGGTGTATTTTAGCCCGGGTGATTGGAGCCACTGAGGGGTCGAACACATCTGGATTATTCGTAGCTTCTCTTTAATTTCCACCTTTTACTACCCTATTATTTGGCTGTCGCTTCCTTCTTGAATGCGAACCCTCCGACGTAGTCGACGCAGTAGAAAAGCAATCGGAGAGGGCTGCGTCACTCTCTACAGTTAATGAAGGTAAAATAGGTTGCACCTCTTTCTGAGCAGATGTCACACGTTTCTCCTTCTCATCAACTTTTTTTTTCCTTCTTGATTTAGTATTTAAGTTTGGTTCCATTTTGATTCCCACGATTATGGGGGAAAAAGAAAATCAATCCGGGCAGTGCCCCCTGTACCCGGATAAGCCTACACGTAACTCGTCACGGTGTCGGCCGGTACCGTAACGAGAGTCGCACTAGGAACTGACCTCCCGTCAGCCATGCATCTCTTTGCGGTGCGCCGCCGCTTAAGATTAGGGTTATTTATTATAGAGGTTTTCTTCCTCGCAGTCCGGCCAATTAAGGCAAGACTTTCGGTCCCTTACTCTAAAAAAACATGCAGAGCTCACTACCACATGGTCTAACACGTACTTAACTTTTTAATATATGTGTCAGACAAACGTCAGCGCCATATGTAATAACTATGATATATGTATCTCTGTGGGTGCGTAAAATTTGTGTAAGCACTAATGGCGGGAAAATTGAAACTAACGAGTTTTACTCTGTATTTTATTTGACGTTTGCAGAATCGCACTCTCATCTGTTTGTATGAAATATCTTTGACTTTTGATATTAGCCCGACGTTCTTGTGATTTTGGATCACATTTTTTAAATATTTTTTTATCTAGTTGTGCCCCACGATTTCGCCCACGTTTAAAAATGTAACATGACACCAATAAACATAAGTGATAACTGACTCTTAAGTACCTGATAGCAACTGACAATATTCAAAACTTTTTTATGATGAACGTTTGTCACATTTTTAAACGCGGGTGAAACCGCGTGAAGCCACTTAAAGTCACATAACATCACTATTACATACTTTGTGTGAATGTTATGCAGGATCCGTTTGTTTATCCGTGGATATTAAAACGGACCTATTTCGGTCGATATCCTCTCAATATCGCACAAAGCCACGAGCCAAAAGTAAACCATTTGCGGATTTCAATCGCTTTACAAGTACGCCTAACCGGTTGCCCATAACTGCAATATGTCGGGGCGCTAAAACACGCATGCACTAGGAAATAATATCTATCTGTAGGCATATATATCGATATACCTACAGATTTCATATGATATCAGCCATCGGGCTCTCAAGTAAACTATCGTATTTCTAAAAAATCAATTTAACAGGAGAGCAGTTTAATAGTACATTACGATACGGGTGATCGGCGTTTATCACGCCGTGCGTAATAGGCAACATAGGTCACTAGTATCTTATTTTATTTTATAGTACGCGTGACATAAGTCCGTTCGCACGCGGAAAGGCGTGCGCAAAGTACGGGTTTAGGTCACACTGTGCTATAAAAGTTATTTACGTGCACCATACCTTCAATATTAAATCTTTATTTATATTTTTTTACTTTTAATAATGTTTTTGTCCTATTTGCCTTATATGTAAAGATGAAAAACAATTTATTAATAGTTTGAAAACATCTTTAGTCTGCTTACCTGTAAAATTGAATTTTCAGACATACGATAGTATAATTAGGATCCATCGATATATATCAGATATAAATAAATAAAATTAAAATGTCTGGTTCTAATATCAAAATAACAGTTTTTTTTTTACTAAGCAAATATTAAAGTAGGTATATTACGGTAGGGAAGTACTAAATTTTTTTTTGTCTTTGTTTTTCCGGGATTAACTCTGAAAAAAATAATATCTGCTTTATTTCGAAGTATAGCATATATTTATTTTATATTAGGACGACTAACTTTACCTCTCGGCCGCCAAATCTGAAGAAGTTAAACGTAACCCAAAAAAGTGAAAAAATGCCGCATAGCAGAACACTACCGAATTCGTTGCAAGTTTGTGTTCTTTTATTTCTACACCATTTTACATCATGGCAACACCACCGTTGGCCGTCCGCCAAGCGGTGGCGACGCGATAGTGAGCCAATGAGCTTAAGGAAGTAGCCACTGATTAACGGCTCTAAGTTTTCAGGTCTAGGCGCCTTTTTACACTTTTTAGGCTAAACTTCTTGGCATTTGTAGGTACTTTTGTTTTGTAGGGTCAACGTAGTCAAAAATGTCTAATATCTAGTCTAAAATTATAATTTTTGTTATAAAAATATTTATTTTAGAAAGGTTCCTCTGAGTCTTCAAAACTTATACACATATTATTCTATCGCATTATAAAATGCGATTATAAAAAAAAACATCGGATAAACAAGAAATCAATTTCGGCGAAAAAAAAACTTAGAGCATGCTAACAAAAACATATCGATATCCATCCATCTTTTTGGGCCTTGTAGATAGAGCGAAGATTTTAAAATTTATTTTCGCCAAACGCAATAAACATTAACCTAAAAAGTGTTGAGCGGCACTAGATTTGTTGTTGTTAACAACAATGGTATACAGTCCCAATTCCCCGCAGCGGCGTTTAGCGCGAGTTTGGGAACTGCTGGGATTATCCGTGAAACTCACTTATCATTTTGTATTTAGTCCCGTCTAGCTAATCCTCGCTATTTGGAAATGGTTTGCGAAATTCTGTATTCCGCTATATTCTGTACTTCGTTTAATTATGACGGCCAAGTTATTTTATGTGATATTCGACAAATTTCCGCTAAGTAAATGCGTCCTGAATGTTTCGCTTTGTTTTAACATACGTATATTATATCATTTGTATATCTATAATCATAAAAATTAAATCAATAATTAAAAAAAAAAACCCTCCACCAATAAATGTGTATAAAATAAAAAAAAATGATACGTTTTGGACAATTCAATTCACAACAATAATAATATTTTGATCTAAGCGTCATCGTGTCGGGGGCCGCATTCAAATCGGTTCATACGTTTTGGCTCTACGGCTCTACAGACAGATACACAGTTACACACATACACAGATACACACGCCAAACTCATAACACCCCTCTTTTTGCGTCGGGGGTTAAAAATATGTTTGGAGTTTTGAGTTATGAGTGAATATGGCGAAAAAAAACGTTATTATAAACTACTTTTTGTCGTCCCGTCCCGTCACAATTGTTCTAGCCGTTTCGGTGATTAGCCAGAAGAAACAGACAGACAAAAACATAATAATTTATGTAGTTATAAGTACCGTGTATACTTCCACGGATGCATATCTAGTATGGGTAGTTATGTGTAGGTACCTAGTAAAAATATTTTGATACTAGTTTTTGCCCGCGGCTTCGCGTGCTTTAATATGTGCATGTGCATTCGCATTTAAAACTAAATATTAGGTTTGTGCACTTCAGGTATAATTCAAATGCAATTCATTCTTA
>DWPV01006866.1:0-11166 GCA_018251915.1 Urbanus proteus proteus
GGGTAACTGAAGAACAGTGAGTAGTGTTATTTTAATGATAATGAGAATAATAAGAATTTCGGACCTATTCCTATAAGGCCTTGGCTTTGAAATACCTAGTATTTTTTTAAAGTTATGTGAAGAATAAAATTATAAAGATGTAAAGGCGAAGAAAACCACGCTCTTAAAAATATTAAGTGTACCTAGTCTATGATATCGTATAAACTTCGAAGTTAATATTAAAAATATAATTATTATCTACCACTCGGTAAATAAAAAAGAAAACTTTTTAGCAAGCACTTACTTTATAATAATAATAATACTAAAATAAACTACAACGTAGTATGTACACAATGACAAAAAATCTTTACTTTCACGTACGCCGTTGTGATACCGAGGGTCTAAAGCAAGGTGCACACTAGTGGGAGCCACGCGTCCAATCTCAGCCATTGTCACTCTCCCTTCGTTAAATATTATTATTACAATATTTATTGCATGGAAAATTGCACTTATTGTTAGTCGACGTCGATATTTCATGTCATAAATTATTTTTATGTTAATTATGTGTAAAGGTGGGGGATGACGGTTAACGGTTTTGATTTTTTTAGGTTACTCTTGTTTTTGTTAGAATACACGGATGAAATTAGTTGAAAAATGAATGAATTATAGTTGAAAAAAATCTATTCGTAGCGTCAAATTAATATATATGTACAATGATGATATTTATTGTCCCTTTTCTTATTAAGTAAATCTAAATTAGATAGTTAATCCCGATAAAAAAGATTCGGACAATCTATTTTGAATTTTCTTTACGAGATAATTATGTTACATACATATATTAATTTAAGCGAATTGATTGTGTTGATGTCAAATGATTGTAAGGTATAGGTACATATTGTTGAAATAATTAATAAATCAATTTTAAAGATCCGCAAAATATTAATCCGCACACCTAAATAAACGATAGCGTAAATACATATCTATCGTCCAGTAATGGACCCAAAACAAACACGTCACACGTTACGTCACTAATCCTTAATTCGAAACCAAAGCACGCTTACGCGATTCAATTAATGCACCTCTAATTCCCCTTTTGGAGCGTTCGCAAAAAATAACAGTTTTTAATCTTCAAAATGGCGGATGGCGAATTAAGTCTGACCGTCCCCCCGTCGACAATGCATTAGTTGCCCCTCGCCGCGGTTCACACGCACAACAGTGTAACCCCTGCTTTATATCTATCGAGGTGCGCTCGCGATCGCTTTTGTACATTTTAGCGGTTTGATTGCCGCACGTGTTCTTATTGGTTATGTTAAATTGTGAACAAATTAGAAAAGAACACAGTAATGATAGAACAAACGAAACAAGAGATTACGATCAAAGCATTCACTCCACCTCTTTAATTAAGTACCTATTCAAGAATTAAGTACATAATAATTTATTTCGGTTCCTATTGTTACCATAATACCTATAATAGATACCTATGCGTTCCAGCAAAAGTATTGTAGCGATGTTGTTATAGTCATTTTAACGGTATATTACGAGTAGATATATTTAGTAATGTTTTTATAGGCCTCATCAAATTTTATCCTCAGGAATAATGAAACGTTACGATTAAGGTACATTTCTAGAATAAGGCTGAGTGTCACACAATTGGCGCTTTGTACACAATTTTAGGACTTTAAAACTTTAATAAATGTTTACTCGGGTTGGATTCTCACCCAGACAGACATCTAAATGATGAATTTAGATTTCTGTTCTGGGTCTGGGTGTTTATCTATTCGTGTATGTGTGTGTCCATAGCACGCACAACACTAGAGAAAATCCTACTGTGGGACTATGAGTGTAGAAAGCGTTTTAGGTATTTTTTAAAAGTAATACGACTGTGGGGCTACGGGGCTATGGGTTTTTTAAGTAATATCTAAGTTGCATTGAAACACCAGTAAGGCCAGATGTTCATTCCCCGCTAATACAGAAGCTCTTGAACATACCATCCAATCTCAAAGCCCTCAATACCGAACAATAACGCAGTCCACGTGTCACGATGCAGCGGATAGCCTTAATGAAAAGATCCCACTTCTAGATACGGTCCATAGATATTGTATCTGTCGCTTTGAGACAGATGTCCTGGATTGGACTATAATTGCTTTTGAAATAACTCCAAATGGTCAATTTTTCTTTCTACTGATAATAGCTTTCTAGATACCGATTTGATGGGTATGTTGTTATTACCTTTATAAATGGGTTCAATGCTATATTTTCCTTCGCAGATATTTTTTGGTTTCTTCCTTGAATATACCGTTATCAATATTGCCATAAAATTGGCTCAATTGATCAACGATGAGCCAAACCTTATAGGAAAAATATCTTATCTTTTAAGTATAGGCTCACATGAGAATTTAACAATAACTGATTAACAGTCACATTATAGCATAGTTTGGTGAATTTGGTAATGTGAAGTAGAACATATCATAGCAATTGATTCCGAAGATAATAATATCATGGAATGGGTCTATTTCACTTTGATCACCCAGTTTTATCACCTGGGTGATCATATTCCACTAAAAAGTGGAATATAATCACCTATGGAATTAATTAACCCGTAAGATCATTGCCCGTTGCAAATATTTTTTAAAAACCATTCTAAATAGGTGTTTAAACCTCTTTTTCATAATCACGAATCAAATAAATTTACAATCACTACTGACTTTCTGCAGCCCGGTGGCCATGAGAAGCGCCGTTCGGGGTATTAATAAAAGCGAACATAATTCGACGATTGTGCGCGCATGAAAGGCGATTATGCGCGTGTCCGCCCTCCCCTGCAACCTATTGTCCGATTTTAGTCCTTATTTAAATATCTGTAGCTTCGTGTCATTCAGATTTGTTTTACATTTCTATTACGACGATGAATTAAGTACACAAATCTTATCGGTCTTGAGGATTTAAGTTTTGTCAGTAACTTATCTGTAGGCAACTCCTACTTACATGTAGGTAAATGATGCGTTTAGGTGATCTTTAAGAGCAGGTATGTTTTGCAGTCCTATTCAAAGTTGATTAAAGATAACAATTCATTAAACTTCTTAGTTTATGTATACCAATCCTATAATACATTAACGAAAGTATCTGGATTCAAAAATCAGGCCCGGTTGGTTTGGACGAGACCTATTTCAAACAGTGGAGCTCAAACCACTGAAGTATGGATTGATAAATAAATTAACATACAAGTAACAATCTCTAACTAACCCTTTAGGTGTATACAAAATAAACAAATTATTTTCCCAGTGTGTACGCATCTTTACGCTCGGTCTATAAGATTCATCAGCATGCATTAATTGCTCCTTTCTCACGAGGGTAGCTGGATGACATATACGAGTAACATGCAGAGAAGGTTTTTAATTTACGACACACGTGCACGTCGAATGGCGACGCGTGGCCGGTTACCGAGGGATCGTATGAGGTCTGGGCTGGGTTTGTGTGTTTAGTAAGAGGTAGAGGTAAATATTAAACAATGTTTGGAAAAAAAATGTTTTTTTTTATTTATTACAAAAAATGTTTATGTTATGTATTCATATTTATAGCCTTCTTTAGTAGGAGTTAATATCAAAGTAATAAAAATATCTGGTAAAAATCAGTGATAGATTGATTAGCTGAAAACACTCACTTACATATCAAATCTCATGCATTCTGTTTAGATTTTTATAAAAAATACCAAAACATTTTTGAGAAAGTTTCGAAAACTGCATCAAAATTGAGGTAAAATATTTTCAATAAAATAACTAGAACTGTAAAACAAACCAAAAATCACTCGAACTAAAACCAGAAGCAAAAATTAAATCCGGACGCAACCATCCGACGTGCGTGCAAATAAAAACTTATCGATGGTTGTAAATAAACCGACAAACCGGGTTGACTCGCAGCTTTACGCCAATAGTGTAGTTTTCAATGACCAGATAACTGTTAAATCTGTGGATAGATTTCTTGATACCACTAACTTAGATATTCATCAACGGTCTATTTAATTTTTTATCGATTTAGTGTAAATGAGCTTGCTAAAACATTTTTTCCAAAAGTTTTAAAATTTGCGTATTAAACCGGAAATAAAACATGTTCAAATCACTTCAATAAAATCAAACTTAAAAATTATGCGCAACCAACCGAAGTGCGTGCAAATAAAAACTTATCGATGGTTGTAAATAAACTGACAAACCGGGCGGTTGACTCGCAGCTTTTACGCCAATAGAGTCCGTTTCCGGACGTTCCGTTTGCCGGACGGGAACCGGACGGGCCGGCCCACAACAGGAGCGCTTACCTTAGTTTTTTATTTGTACTCTTGATTTATGCTTGTTTTGAATTTGTTCGGACTGTACGCCAAAATGCTTTCGACACTTTCAGGAACTGGCGCGGCTTTTTCTCTGTTCCCGGGAAATGGGTGGAGTTTGAATTTTTCATAGAACGTTTGCAGTGATGACGTATACGCTCTATTGGAACATCGTTGAATGGTTTTGTCCTCGTCATGCAATCCTTTATTTTCGTATAAACTTTATTAACTATCCAGAATATTTGACCAATAAATTACTCATGGGGCGGTCAGTTTTTCTAATGTTAAGTGAATGAATGGCTGGATCTCTTGGGCAATAAATTGGCAAAAAATCTAAATTTACTTCAGTTCAATTTAAATAAAGGGATTTCTTATGAGTTTCTTTGGTGTATTCGCAAGTAAAGCTTAATTTATTTTAAAAATGCATATTATTTGAAGTTGAATTCTATATTATTATTCCATTTATTTGTAAGTTCCAACTTTTCAAGTAGAGTCATAGATCGAGTAGTAAAAATAGTAGCAGTAAGAGTATGTAAGACTTCAGCCTGTAGTTCCATACATTTTTAAAGTACACATATGCCCATATTAAGTCACTCATTTTCTCCGTCAATAGAACAAAACTTTTACCAGTAATCATTTAACAATTACGTTTGCATAGTCACTGAGCATCATTATGATAGTTTGCCATATAATAGGTAGATATTGATAAAAAGAAACCACAACGATTCAAGCAGTTTCTAAAAGTACCTACGTAAGTAAGTGCTTTAAAATCTTGAAACACATTTATTTAAAACAGTTCACCAACTAGCGTTAAGAAAGCAATCTCAAGATACAACGATACAAAGCTGAGAGAAGAAAAAATATACTTTTCATTACAAAAACGAACAATGACAATCGGATAGTACCTTCTCCGGATTACTACTTCGCTCTCGCCTCGCCTATATCTCGCACTTCGCCTCAAAAGAATAATATGTCTTTATAACGGATCCCGTGGCTTTCCCTGCCTTACTTCTTACACATTTTTCAGTAAAATGCGAAGGATTCTTCAGTTCAAATTGTACCAACCGACTCTAAACCCAACTCTATTCCAACTGAATCTGGTTTCTTTTCGAAGCGTCTCCAATCTTTAGAATAGATTGCATTGTCTTCTCACGTAAATCATGCTGGAATAAGACCGTAAAACAGCTGCAGTCTATTCTAAACTTTGTATAGATATGGTACAGTCCACTTTTCTCTATATGAAACCGGTGTATAATGTCTTTCTGTTTGTTCCCGACAGTCTCACGTGGTAAAAGGTCACTTTGCCCGTGAAGAACGAATTAAATTTGTAAAATGAAAACTTCAGACACAATGGAGATGGTGTGTTTGAAAACTTTGTTCAGTGTACTTATAACGTTTAATAAAACAGTAACAATAAGCGTAACAAATTCTTCTTTATTTTTAATGTTTTTAATACTTAAGTCACATGAAAATAATATAATCATTGATTTGCCCATCAGTTCTTAAGAGACTGATAATGAACTTATGCGTTTCTGAAAAGATCTGTACTTTACAATGCACTTACTACTTACCACAATAAAAGTTAATTGGAGTTTTTCGAGTAAAACTTACTTTGGCATATCTAATTTTCATCCGAAAATAAAATCGATAAAAAGCAAGCAATATGGGAGCAAAAATAGGTCTGCAAAGTTACCGTCGTTACTGAACTATTTTACGTTGGTCAATCGTACAAAAGTAACAAATCTCAGAAGCCAAACACAGTGCGCAATACAAACAAAATTACAGTCTTCATACAACCCATATCATACAATCAGAAGTTATCCCGGAGCATAAAGACGAAACTTTATGTGCCCGCAAAAGAACACCTTAATTCGATAAACATAATCTTTCATTTGCCGAATTGTTTACGATCGCCGCCTAGCCTTGCTATCCTTTTATTCTTCAATATTTTCATATATCTGTCCTTTTCCAGTAAAGGTGCGTCCAGAAGTGTGGTCGTTTGGTCCATTTTGATCGCGCACTGACCCTCGGTAATGATGATTGGTTCCCGTCACTAAATTGGAGGTGGCGGCGACATACGAATTCACTTAGCGCCCACTGAATCGTCACTTTTGCTTATGGCTCATGTACGTGTTGAACATTAATAAAACCCGAAGGGTTTTCCCGTTTTACCTCTCGTTACTCTGAATTACCTATTTTCGGGCTGGAGGTTCGGAGGTGAGTAGGGGAACTAACTTTGACAGTCGGTAGCTCTATCAATTTCGATTTTCGCTTCGAACGGATGATTGAATAATACATTTATTAATGTTATACTGCGCATTCATGGCTTTGTACTCACATAAAAATATTTCTTACGTATATTAAATGGGAGAATATTACTAAATTTGAAAAGAACTGTAGGTCCCAGTCTTAAATAAAAATGATAACCATTCCTGGGCTATGGTAGCTAATCTATTAACAGGACTATTACTCAGGTCATATAGTGTTTTTATCTAATATCACACCATTTAAATTTTTCCTTACAATTTTGGGATTAAATCCAGAAGGTGAGCTTCGGCGTCTCCCAGTACAAGACGCATGAATTGGTTATGGTCGTCAAAACATTCAGCCAAGTTCTGTGAAGACAGGGCATAGATGTCCAAAAAATGATCTCATTTTTGCAGTGAATTACTAAGAGTGTATGGATGAATACACACAGTACTTAAAAGCGGTAGAAATAAAATATACCTCCTTTAGAAAGATCAACTCAACCTGACCTTACTATTCCATAGAAAATGAGTTCCATAATACATTTTGGTTTCATAGGCATTAGACAACGATGAATATTTATTGTAACTCTCACCCTAATAGCGCGCGGAGTAATAACTTACCCACATTTGTATACTACCTCGCGTCATTACCTTTCTATAGATCTGTTTGTAACATTGCTAATGGCAGACTTTCTAGCTACGCCGCAAGTACGGCCTATGGTTACGTTGGGTTTTTTGGCGAGATGCGATAGGTAATAAATATGTTTTTTTATGCGATGAGTTGGATTTACCTTAACATCAAATCCCATTTTGATATTATGAATAGCGTAGATTTTATTATAGGTATTCTATTGAAATCATGTTTTCAAACTCCTTCCTTTTGTTAGCCACAAGGGCACAATGTTTAGTTACAAAATATTCCTTAAATCCCGTCTTAATATCGCAAATTACCGGTTATCCTTCATAAGGTTTTATATCTCACATATAATTTAGCTGCCCACAAATCGTCTCACCGTATGTGCCTGCCAATATCTGATAGTGTATCCCATTATAGTCATTGTAACACTTAGCATAATGGTCAGAATGCCATTCACGATAATGATGGATGAGGTTGGCTGCCGGCCACTTCAAACGTGTGTTTTGTTAGGTGCGTTGTGATTATGGGTGATGAATGTATGTCAGGAATACAATACAGGAATAAATCAAATATGATTGGCAGGATACTCCAATTGTGATTTATATCGCCTAAATGTATGTTTCAAAAAGTTGTTCGTAATGGTTACTTAACTAAATGACTTTGCGAAATGAACTTGTATAGACCGAACGACACCGATATGTATCATAGATATCATACCTGCAAAGTTGCTGCAAAGAAATTAGTTTTTAACTAAAGTATAATAAAAGATAACATTGGTTATTTTTACTATCCCTAATTCATCGTAATATAAACGATTAATTTGCGCTGATTTTTATTTTTATGGCCTCCCTTATCCTGTTACGAAAATATTCAAACAATGAAACAGTGGCGATTGTAACGATTAATCCGACCAATTCATTTCCATTGGAGCGGCAAGAGCACACGACACGCGTCCTTCCGTTCCGAAAGACGAGCGATGAATGAAACTAATTGCGACTATCGCTTGCCACGTGGCGGGAAGCGTGCGATGCGCTTTCTACCCTCAACGACTAAAAAGCGTATGTGCATTATTTATTAACAATCGATTTCGTACCTTCAATTCTACAGGCTAAGATTTAAATTAAGTTATAGTTTGAGGTCTTTTACGTTCTTTTGATTGGTAAAATTTAAGAAAACTGTGACAAATGAACGTGAGTTTGAGCTTTGAAGTGCGTTCGAGTGATTTTGAATTGAATAGCTCCGGAACGAGATTAAAATTTGCGATCACGGTGTGCAGACGATTTGGTATTATTAGAGGTATTGTTTGAAAACCGTTAAATGCATTGATGTTTTTGGGATCCAGTAACTACAGTTAAAGTACTCAGTATTAAATCGTGGGGAAATTATTAAACAAAATAAAATATTGCTAAGTTTATTTAAAAAGCTAGTTTAGATAATAAATATAAGTCCTTGTAAGTGTATTTAATATATAATAATACTCTGAGCTTTAGTCACCGATCTGCAAAATTAAGCAATATTGGGTGCGGTCGAAAGCTGGATGGATGACCGTTAATGGAAAAATTTCCATTTATGAAGTCCGGTTACGGAGCGCATGTTAAGTTGTTGAAGCTATATTTTGATATAATCTTTAACCTATGGCCTTCTGGCATTTACTATTTCGTCCGACAAAATATGGGATGTTTCTGCAAATACTCTTAAAAGAGAGACATAAGTAAACACATCTTTTTAAACAGATCCCCGTGTTGAAACGTACTGAAAAGTAAGCAAATACAAACCACAAACTTATTGAGTCCAAATTAGTCTTTAAATAAAAAAACCTAAACCGTACCTGCCTATAAACACTGGCTGTACGCAAAAGCAATATGCATTCAAAAAAGAAGCTTCATCATCCACCTACGAATGATATATCTTTCAAGCACAAGCAAACTTCAACCTTACTTCAACTCCCATTCAGTACTTTTCAGCATTGACCAGTAGAGTCGTTTTTAGACTTAAACTTCACAACGCAAAACACTCTATATCACTTTGAAATCAAAGTCCAAAATTGTGTATCATCGGAGATAATATTAAAAGCACCGGCCAGCAAAATGAACTACAGAAGATGTATGGGCACGAGGATTAAAAATATTTGTACGCGCCATTATACAGGGTGTAATGAAAGCCCTAAGCGCGGCTCTTTATTAACCATACAGGGTGCTCCGTTAATTGAGCCCGAATATTCAATATACCCTTTCAGTACGTGACGTAGGTCCGACGTGTCTATGATCAAAAGATTTGCTAACACTTTTTGTTTGAGATTATTAAAATAATCCGGATGACCACGGCCCCGGGTTCTATTTAAGGTTATTAAGCTTAAGCTTGGAGTTACAATTTTAACCTTCTGTTGCTTGCGTAGTAAGTTTTGCTTGCTAATTTTAGTTGTCAATTTTCTGACATGAGTTGTTAATAGAAGCATTAGTTTTATTACCAGATATTATGCGATGCCTTTTGTAATCTAGAATATTTTAAGTACCTACCTGACAATGAAAGTTAGATTAAAATTAACCAATATTTACATAAATAATAAATTTATTTTTATTTATCTGTATATAATTTTACCATCAAAGTTATATTATCTGATAGACTGTAAATAAAACTTTTATACAAAGGCTGGGCAAAACGAATATTTTTTCACAGCCAACAAAAGATACCTCTAACAAATCGACATTTTTATTAAAGGATACAGAATTCAATAGAAACGAGGTATGTGTGCGTATGAGATTATATTTGAATTTAAAGACGCAATTTGTTCTCCCAAAGAAGTTAACGAAACTGCCCAATTACTTTCTCCTCGATTGTTGGCAGACCAACAAATTAGCTTCGACCGCATAAATAACCTAAAAACTAAATAACATTTGTTCCTATGACATCAAAGCGCCGGATACGATAATTTATATATTACGACGCTTACTATGTCGTGTCTTAGAAAATAATATGACGGAAACAGCTGATAGTAAATTCAGTAGTTAACCTTGTGACCGAAATGTTTGGTCCACGGAACGTAATTAGGTGCTTTCAGTTGCGTTTGATATCATAAGTAGAGTGAATTATCGCCACTTTCATTCAAATTTTGATTTGTCGTAAGTTGGTTCTGAGATTAATTTTGATAGCGTTCTAACTTAGGCGGTAGCATTTTAAGTAGTCAGGTAGATACAGTACCTATAGAAACTAGTGATCAAATTCAGATGGACTATTACTGGTCGTGTACTTTTCAATTCAGTTTAAAACAAAATGGGCTAACGTAGGTACTTAATAACAAAAAGAGGAAGAAGAATTAATATTTACATTACGTGATTTTAAATAGAAATTTTACTTAAAGATGTTTCTTATATTTTGTTGCTTAACTATGTACATGCGATTTTCAAAATAACATTTATAAAATATAGTTTTAAGCAGACATAAGACTGCATGTAAGTTGTGAAGTAAATTGAAATCTCGTGTACTTTGAAAAAGAACTATTCAACATGCCCCGAACTTACACCCTTCCTCCCCCAGGCTAGTTCATTCCGAAGGTACCGAGTAATGGGTATAAAAAACGGGCGTGCTATTACCTAGGCTTTATTACATTCCGACCTCTCAATATGTCGGTTTTTGTGAATGGCCGTAACGTTCCGTCCTCGCCGTAATAACTTTTTTGCGGCAGAACTCGTTGCTCAGGGCGGTATTATGGGTCCGTTTTATGGCGAGGTGACGTGCAGGTTCGTTGATGGTTCCTGGGGTTAGGATTATGACATTTTACAAGTTTCTTAATAATTCTTTATTTATATTAATAATAACGCTTTCTACGTCTTTTTTGCAGCCAGAATTTAGGTGGTGTGGGTTCCATGGACACATACAAAAATCTTTTTGTGGCAGAATTCGTTGCTCAGGGCGGTATTATGGGTCCGTTTTATGGCGAGGTGACGTGCAGGTTCGTTGATGGTTCCTGGAGTTAGGATTATGACATT
>DWPV01006867.1:0-11166 GCA_018251915.1 Urbanus proteus proteus
TGGGGGAAGGTGGTGGGATTCCCATGGTGGCCGGGCCGAGTTCTCAGTGTCACACCATCGTCAAAGGCACATGTCGCATGGTATGCATCTACGACATCATCTCTCATGCCATGTGATAGTTTGAGCCCTTTTCTAGAAGACTATAAGGTGAGTTTAAGTACCTTCAAAATAACTGTAAAGACTTCTTGTAGATAAAGACAATGCTTTTCTACACTCATATCTCCACAGTAGGATTTTCTCCTGTGTCGTGGATGTCATGGACACACAAAGACGAATACATAAACACCTAGACCCAAAACAGAAATCTAAACTCATCGTTAAGATATCTGTTTTTTTTTTAAATATATTATTAACCTAATGAAAACAGCAGATGGGCCACCTGATAGTAAGTGGTCACCGTCGCTTATGGACATTTGCAACACCAGAGGAGTCGCCAATGGTTCTGACTGGCCGGAGATAGAACCCGGAACCCTCTTCGCGTCAAACCGGTATGGCGCCCGCTCCGCCACGCGTGGAAGACCATACCTTATTGGAGACGGTGGTGATCCCCTCATCATCCACGATCCAATGGACCGACCTGGCCAGGTCGAAGAGTTTCGTATCGCAGCCGTTCTCTTGAGTGGGCGCTGGCGCTGTAACACAATAACCGTTATGAGTTCTTAAGTTCCCTTTGAATAAAACAAAATTAAATCCCTGCTGACTGGCGCTGTAAGACAAAAACAGTTATAAGTATTTTAAGAAACTGTTACGAGTATCTTAAATCAGTTATAAGTTTCTTAAGAAAGAAATTTAATTTCACATGTGTGTGTCAATTTAATTTCATGAGTGAAATTAATACTAGGCCTGCTGCTGTCTGTCTCGTCACAGGGACTTATATCTTTTGAATCATAAAACATAGAGGCAATGAAATTACTAAGTGTGTATTGCTAAAGCTATAACAAGAAATCTATACAATTAAATAAAATTGTAGTGTCAGTTTGTGATTTCAAAATAACATTTTTTTACTTAATGCATATGAAAGTGTACATGATACCTATAACAAAAATGCAATTAATAATAATTAAAATAAAATTGTGTGTCCGCCTATCTGTCTGTTTGGCTGAGGTAATCTTCTAAACGGCTGGAACGATTTTGACGGAACTTTCACCAGAAGATAGCTGAAGTTCTAATGCGTAACATACGCAATTAAATTTTTGCGATTAATGCGACCGCCGTCGCGGGAGAGCGGAATAAGATTTATGTTTAAATATGTTTCCTTTTTTACTTTTTAAACGCGGGTATTAGCTAGTTACTTATAATACTTAATAGATTGTTTGTATGCTTATATTATTGATGAGGCAAAACAGATTTTTAGGCACTTTAGTTTATCCCTGGACTGAGTTTGTCGGATCACGGCTGATCCTTAGGTATCAATACCTAAGCTCAAGGGAGATCTTCCGCAGCCAAAGTAACTTTTAACTGAATTTTGTTTTGTTTTGATGTGTTACCTATGTAATGAACCGAAATATATTATCTTTATACTGCATAGGCCTACGAAGGCACTTACAAATTGTCATTTACATATCTTTTCCTATTCTACTACCGTATCGGAACGCGACCTCAACTGAGAACACCCAGCAACAAACTCAGCGGGTTTGTCTTTTTTGTCTGTATTCATTTTTATCATAAACATATATTTTTTTATTCTCTTTTTTTTTAAAGCCATTTTATTTTAATACGAAACAAAAGCTATATAGAACAGCTTAAAGATGTCGCAATATTGTCGTTTTTAATACATGATCGAAGTAGCAAACGAGCATGCAGTCCACCTCATGATAAGTGGCCACTGCCGCCCATGGGCAACTGTAATCAACCCTATATCAAGATCAAGAACCTACCTGAGGTTGACCACAGATGCATTGCTTTTAGAAATGGAACGCAAACGATATAGTTTAGTATTTTGCCACTATGTGGCGCCTCTCTTTTTTGCTTTTGCTAATGTCTCGTGCGATGTGTGTCCGGTGCAATTTTGCTATCATTATAAATAAATTACTTTGTTTTAAATAATACGCTCTTTATTTGCAACCCTACAATTGCTACTCCTGAGGACTGAGCCGGAACGCCTCGGATAAGTATGTCTCCGTTACCACACCCTTCAGTTCGCGTTCGCCATCGCTACTTTAATACCACACAAAAAAAATGTACTATAATAATTCAAACTTACACCCGGTGCTGGAGAAGATACCCCCGCCGCCCAGGGTGTTGGTCTGCTGGCCGAACAGCCCCGTGCTGGTGGACGGCGTGCTGCCGAAGAGCCCGCCACCAGTGGTGCCCGTGGTCGTGGTGCTGCCGAAACCGAAGCCTGCAAACGTTCTCTTATTAGTGGACGTCGACAGATTACATACACACAAACACGCACACACACACACACATATTCATACGCACACTACATACACACACACACACATACCTACATACACATACACACATACATACACATACACACACACAATATACAATTCGATGGATCCCAAGTAAACTATTGTATGTCGAAAGAGTCAATTTTACAGGAGAGCAGTTTAAAGAAATCTTCAAACTATTACTAAATTGTTTTTATTTTCAAACTATTAATGAATTTTTTCGAGATGAGTTATCAGTGTTATCACACTCACCTATTGTCAAGTCATTTTATGATTTAAAAGGTGGTAGAACCAATTCTGCCGCAACTCACTGTTAAGCCATTATAACAGTGAGATGAGTTAAGCGTTGCTGTGTACCCTTTTGAACGGTGTGCTTAGACATTCATGAGGTGTTCTAAGTTAGTAGCAATGCACATTTGTGAGGTCGATCACAAATCCGAGATAACAGTCCTACCTGAAGTCAGCCACAGATGTGTTGCCACACCCGAGGTCAAAGTCGGAACGCCTCCAATAAGCGTGTCTCCCTTACCACACCCTTCAGACCAGAACACAGCACTAACACTGTTGTTTTTTTTTTTTATTTCACAATAGGCTTACGTTTGGCTGCGATTTTACTTGTAGAGTGAGATGCAGCCCAGGATGTAGCACGCTTGCCTAGAAGAAGCCTATTCACTATGCTGATAAGCCTAATATGTTCTTAAACCAGAATACTGAGATGGTGCCGGACAGAATACAAAGGGTTTTTTATCTTAAGATTATGGACGGAACCAGTCATGTTAATAATATACCACAGAATTCTTTGTAATAACCAAATGTGTTCAGATTTGAAGAGTATGTTAAATTTACAAAAGTTTTACCTTATGTAGGTAACATAAAAAAAAAAACAAAAGGTAACATAAGATAAATCTTAAGCCTAATACCATACTATTATCGTTTGCCATATAAATTAATTATCTACGTAGGGTAGTATAGCTGCATAACAGTGATAATGGTATCATTGTTACAACTGCCTTCAATAGTCACTGGACAAACAGATTCATTGTTTTGTGGTAGGTTAATGTGACATAGTGTTAATGTAATTGTCTCTCTTATTAGTCCTAGTCTATGGACTAATCCGGTATTAACCGGTTAGCATCATCAATCAATTAACACCGTGGCGTGATACCAAAAGGAAAGTGAACTAGACGTAGGGTAGGTAGATTAATCTATCACTAGTGCATGTCAATAGCTTTTCCATTACAGTTTTTCTGCGAAACCGTGCAACTGGGTATAAAAGTCGACGTAAACATTGTTAACAGTTGTGTGATTTTAGTTTAAAATGAGCTAATCTCCGCGGTTACACCCGCGTTTAAAAAATAACAAGGAATACATATTTAAATGTAACTGAAACCCCGCTCTCCCGCAAGGGGGCCCGTATGCGCGTGGAGGGGGCGCTAATGCTTTTTTCAAAAATTAAAGTAGCCTATGTTACGCCTTAGACCTCCATCTATCATCCAGTGAAAGTCCCGTCAAAATTGGTCCAGCCGTTTAGTAGATTACCTCAGCCAAAGACACTTTTTAATGCATTTTTGATTTAGGTATCGTGTATACTTTTATATGCATTGAGCAGAAAGTTGTTATTTTAAATCACAAACAGACACTTCAATTTTATTTATTTGTAAAATTAAATTTTGTGACTGCAGAAAGAAGTTGTTATATAGCGTAGAGCATTTCAATATTACTTATATTAGTTTATTTTTAGTTATTATGTAAAGTTTAAGTTTCAGTGATAGATAAAATAGGTAACTACGATACAAACTTGATGAAATAATTTTACAATCCTGCCTTACAGTATAAGTATTTTAGGCTGCACCAAACATATTACCGTTTCCCTGTAAGCCAGCGACAATGGGGCGTCGGGGAACTGACTGGTCCATTGTTTATCCCGACGGATGCGGACGTGTCTTTCAGCTGGAGCGCGGTGTAATGATGTAGGCTGTACAGGGACTTTTTATGGGATAGAACACGCAGACAGATAGATTTTTATATGGAAGTAGGAAAACATGAAGTCCACGTGATCAATGGTCACTGCAGCTCATGGACAACCGTTAGTTATTTCAGATAGAATAGAAGTTATAGCAGTGTTAAGTTCTTCAAATAGTATACTGTTAAGCACAGCCTCAGATAAATAAAGTAGGTAGATCTATCATTCCTAACAAAAAATGAAGCCATTTTTAAAATGGACGGGCTATAAAAGTGATTATGTGAGGGTAAATATACAAAGGTACTGACATGAAACTACGCTAGTTTTGTGTGTGTGCGTATAATTACATGAAAGTAGCGTGTTTTTTTTGGCTTCACTCAAATACAAGGCGGTGAGTAATCTACCTATTTTATTTATCTGAGAGCACAGCTCTGTTATGGTTTAAAGGTTGTGATAAGTTGGGAACACGTTCATGAATCCTTTAACCTAGTTCTCAGCAGTAGCAAATTCATTTGGGGTTATCTGGTACCTTTAAGGTTAATTTCAGACTTTTACTTGGTGAAGGAAGCGAAGTATAAATTAAAATGAGGTTCCGTATAAATCATGGATTATATTAAAACATTAGATGGAGCACGCAGACAGGTGAGCCCCTAAGCACACACAAGACTCAATTTTGTTCTCCCGCTGTTTGCTCATTAGATTTGGCGGATTTGTGCCGTCTGCCTCTTGCTGTGATTAAAACCAGAATCTTTGAATAGGGCGTGTATTGAATCGCATGGTTATAATAGGTATATCTATTTGAGAAATAAACTCTATGAGTCTAAGTACATTAAGTATAGGTTTATATAATTAGATTCAGAACATTAACGTAACGCAACGTTTTAACGTAACCATAACCGTTCCAGTTACAAAAATAATTCGACTAATAATATTTTTCCTCTCATATCTCGCCTTTAAAATATAGAGTTAGTCTTTCGAACACCCTGTTTTTAATGCACTTACAAGAAAAAAGTGTTATGTTCTGAGGTTCTACTGTAGAAAACCCTAGAATGAAGTTATTAAAAAGCCTTAAGTTTAATTGTATTATACATCGACGTCATATAAAAATGTCGCAATCGCCAATAATCATCGCCAAATTCTTCAATAAAATATACCGCGAATATGGTCTTCTGTTTCTGATCCAAGCTAAAACCCCTTCAAATTATTTGCATATCGCTCGCTGGGAGTATCGTGTATCAAGCACAACCCTCCAGTGATCGACTGATACAAGCAAATCCACTTCGATAGCTACGCATCGGTATCATTTCGAAAACTGAATTGAAATTTAAAACTCGGTCAAGTAAAAATATTTTATTTTATTTTATTATGGACACTAGGTAAGATGATATTTCCATGATCAGTCCATAATTAACTCCCTGCTCGAAATAGGTTTCCTTACAAAATTAGATTTTTGAGCAGAGTTGACCAGGTTGTCAAAGTGCAGATGGGTAGACTTCATGCTACTTACATATTATTTGTTTCATATATTTTTAATTAATAATTTTGCCAAGGTTACATCATGATATTTTTTTCACTGTTTAAGCATTAACCTGAGACTCCAACAAAAAAAAACACATATAAATGCAAAAAATGCAAAAAATCTCAAATTATAGCTATTTCTTATACGCTTTCCTAGGTTGTACCTAAAATAAATAGGTAGGTAGGTATATAAATATTACAAATATTTCATTATACGCACCTTTACGTTATAAACCGCGAGATATACATACATACAAATATAACTCGAAATATTTTGAGATGCTCGTATTTCCCGCAATATTTTATCATTCTGATGGCGGGGGCTTTCTTTTATGTTATTTTCTCGGAGCCTAATAAAAGCGTTATCGTATCGCCACACAATGGCAAACTGTCGTCTGCGCTCCGTCAATGCATGCAACATGGAGCTACGAAGGCTTACAGGTTTGTTTTTTTTCTGAAATATTGTATTTTGTTTAAATGGATTTCGGGTTTAGGTGGCAATTAAAAAGGGTGGATTTACTAAAAAATAAGGTATCTTATAATCAGAAAGACTTTTCTACAATCTCTACCCTAATAGTCCCACAGTAGGATTTTCTCCTGTGTCGTGGGTGTCATGGACACACAAAGACGTATACACAAACACCTGAGTGTGTATCCGTTTATGTAATTATACCCAGAACAGAAATCTATTGCCTTACCGGGAATCGAACCCGGGACCCACTGCGCGTCGGATCAGTATAGTAACTATTGCGCCACGCGGGTCGTCAAGAGTACGTTTATTAAATACTTGACTCTCTTACTTAGCCTATCAGCCTTAGCTCTTGCGAAGTACTCATATCTATGGTACCAAATTATTAGATTAGAAATACAAATGAAATATTTTTATAGCAAAAATAAATATTCAAACCTACTGTATTACACTATTCATGTTATTATTAAACTATGAGATGAAATCCATCTGAAATGTCATGTCCAAATAGCTTTGTAGTTCAATGATTCAAAACCGCCAGGCTCGCTTCTTTGTGTCGAACGCTACGAGCTACGAGCTACGTGCTACGGTGATACGCTATGACGTAGATATTGTTGCCGTAGCAGGCATACTAATGGTTACGCTGAAATGTCTACGCCATTAGACTCTTTTTTGTGAAATGTTTACAATTACATATGTATTTGGAGTCGAGGTTTACAATTACAATGGTTTTTTTTTAAACGGATGATTGGATGAATTGTACCGATGTAAGGATAGTTGTATTTTTATGGACTGTCTGGATCTGACCTGTGGTAGTTTACAGATACGCAGTTTCTGAATGTGAAAAAAGTGAATGTAGAAAAAATATATTCTATAAGACAGAAGGTGACTTCAAACTACAATAAAGAAGTATACATAGATGTAATTTTGACACGGCATAGTAATGAAAAGTTCTCTTAGACACAATTTCCTTAATTATAATAACGACTGTATCAAATCACCGATTGTACATATACATACTTCATATCTGTGATTCACGTACTAATTAATAAGAAGCTGTGATTAATTAATGTCTTTGACGACGCAAAGACAACGTTAATCCGCGCAAACTCGTATAGTATGTAATTATGTATTTGTTCAGGGTGTGAGCTTATTTAATGTAGCAATTAATTCATGAAATAATTACCGTAGGGTGTTGAAATAATTATCAGTACATTTCTTTGTTTGTTTAGCTATACACATCTGCGGTTTATAAGTATGATATCACGTCTATTTGTGATTTAAATGTTAATTTAATGATTACACTTTAGTTAGAATATTTTATTACAATTTGAGGGCTTTTGTTGGAAAGAGACTGGGCATTAAGAGAATCCGAGAAATCTAAGTCTATGGTCAGGGCTAAATACAAATATCTAAATTGTAATTTTCGCTATAAAAACGAAAGTAGGTATATAATATAATGATTCCCTAATAACATTATTTATATAAAGTTAATTAAATTGTTATAACTACCGAATTTGTTACTCTTTTCATATTAACTAGACAGTCGAGTTTTCTTCTACAGGCTCGCATATAGTTATGTAAAAATCATGAAAAACCTCTGTAAGTATATTCTGTATATTTTTATTCTGCAGATCATTGATTAACAAAAAATGATTTCTTGTCTATGGTCATCACAGTGGAATATACTCACAATAACAGAAAGAATCTGAAATAAATCATCAGATTCGTGATAATGATCGTGAACGGAACACCGTCTATGTATTAAGCGATGCGTTCGACCAGAAATCTGAATGTAGGCAATTTCCTAGTGAGATCCATTCCGCGATACCGAATGAGTGAACGTAATGATGCTTGAATGAACGATTGCGTGTCCTTTTTACTCAGCTTTGGGAACGCTGTGTGTTTATAAAGGCTGTAGTGATTGTATTTTTTAACATAAACCAATTTAATGGCATTATGTGTAATGATTGACATTTTGAACTAAAAAAATAGTACTTACATGTAAAAAAATATTTTAAAGGCAGTTTTCTTATACATTTTGCATTTATACTATCTTTGTTATGTTATCTATGTGTTTATATTGTATATATATACCTACATACGTGTATGTACAATAATATAATATTTGTGCATCGTTCTTCAATACATTTAGAAACTAGATTTTTGTGCACTTTTCTGCGTAACATCTCTATCTATATTCTAGCGATAATTGTACTTTTGCTGCATAAAAAAATAATCAAGATAAAATCTTTTTAGCCAAATGCAGTTTGGAAATTTTATGGTGTAGGTACACTTGAGGTAGGTGTTGGTGTTAAAATAGCGACATAAAATCATTGCGGAGACAATTATCTTTTATTACTCTATCACCGCCCTAGCTAGCTGTCTATGAGTATATTGTATAAAATTCAAGTTAACTGTTGTTTTTAATTGAATTCCTTATGTACAATTAATACACAAAAAATACTTTTCTATATAATATATATCGGAATATTCATACAACACTTGCCGCACAAACTTCTGTATTCAACTTACACACATTTTAAAATGTAACATTCCAACAATTTCAATCCACCCCGAAACATCCGTCGCTAAATATGTAAAAAAATCCTACCACTGATTGCAAATCCAATGCAGTCGCGACACACATACACACAACATATAGGTACACACAGAATACGTAACAAGCGTAAAAATGTTCGGTTGGAAATAAAATTGCAATCCGCGTATCCACCTAAAAGCTTTTTCATCTGTAATTAACACGAGCCACTCTATCGCTTTCGAAATGACGGATTGGTAAGATCGGTATTTTTTTGGGTTTTTACTCGCGTGCACCCGGGTGCATTTATTTATGAATGAATGTACAGATGGACAGATAACCCTGATGTAATCTGTCTATCTGTCAGTTAATAAAAATATGTTAAGATCCTTCACAATTCTGGAGGCATCGGAGCCATGTAATTATACGTGTAACGCATAGGTACATATCAGCAGTGTTTTTGCAGATTTGACGGTAGACACTTAAACGACGTAGACACTTGCTTCAGATGGATTACATGCTTGTTAATTTAATAAAAAAAAAACCCGTTTGGAAATACTTTAAGGCAAATCTGAAAAACAAAACGTAGGTTATGTTTTTGTCTAAAGCTCTACAAGATAGAAGGAGATCTGAAGCTACACCTACTTATAGCAATTATTTCTGACTGTTGTGATTATATATGTGTAGCTTTTGTGATTTTAAAGTTGTTTAATTTACTTTATGTGCAATTCTACACTTCAGATAGATCTCTTTTTCGTGGAGTAAAGGAATCTCATACTTACCATTTCTACTACATAAAAATAAGACAAAAAAGAGTCACCAAAGTAGAAAAAACGCATCAGCGTAGTAATGATTCTGCCGTCATTTGCCTTCAAACTCTACATAGGTACAGTCGTAGCTATAAATCATAGTCTGTCTCGCAAAGTACACTCAGTCGGATAATCGGGTACGTTTTAAAGCTGTCACCGGCTTAGCGCCTCCCCGTCCCCCCGTGCGTTTTGACGCGATTATCATACCCCGCCGTATCTGAGCGCAATATTGTTTGCGGTGGCGCGGATGTGAGAAGGATTGGATGCGCTAATATTGAAGACGCAAAAAGCTTACTAGTGATTACAGCATGTTATGCGCGATTGAAATTTTCATGCGCAATTTTTCAATTCTAGGTGTTTAATTGTTTAAGTTACATGCAATTTTGATATTATTTCTATCAACTAATTTTATTTTTATTTAAATTTTAAGGCTCTACTTTAGTTAATTGTACGACTAATATCAATCATAGAAGAGTAGATTTGTCGGTATATCCAAAAATACTGCACTGAAATGACTTAATAAATTCAAATTTTAAGTCTTAATAACTTACATGGAGTGGTTTATTTATCTTTAACCGAATTCAAAACGAATATGTCTAAATGTGTATAGAGTATTTATAATGTTATAGCATTACTCTCATACGTATGATCCCTACAATGTAAACTTGTTTATTCCTTGTTATTTTACCCAAGTACCAACCTTTTATTCTTTTTGTTGACGAGGGGGAAACCTTCAATAGGTATGTGCCTTCTCCACTAAGCCTCCGAGTTAGCACCATTCGTAGCTCCGTGCTACTCTTTTACTACCCCGCTGCCGGCGAGGTTTTTGAATGTGCTTCCTTTGTGGCGGTTTTAATATGGAAATTAACGTTCGCTGCCGTGTGACGCACACCTCGACAATCGTATTATTCGACGGCAAAAATTCTATCCCTTTTGCCAACGTTTACCTCTTAACTAGCAGCCGAGCGTGGCTTTGCCTGGTATTAAGGGGTACGGAATTAATAAGGTTTGTACGCGGAAGCGTTGAGGTATTCAGTTAATAATTCCTATGGGTGTGTGAAATGTATGGTGTCTTGAAAAGAATTGGGTCTACGGTCTAAAGTCTAAGCGTTTTACATTTTGTGAGACCTAGCAGTGATG
This sequence comes from Urbanus proteus proteus, assembly GCA_018251915.1. Lineage (NCBI taxonomy): Eukaryota > Metazoa > Arthropoda > Insecta > Lepidoptera > Hesperiidae > Urbanus > Urbanus proteus. Next base: position 10,838 of record DWPV01006867.1, read on the forward strand.
TTTGTAAAACAGATAGGTCGTTTAAATTTACATTAAGTACATATACTTATTGTTTTTTGTCAATTAATAATTTTTCTCTTTTTGGTCTAGCGTGATAGGTACTGATATTTCAAATTAGGGATGTTATGGAGTCGGATCGGATCTGAATTTCGGATCTGGATTCGGATACGGATATGAGAAAAAAAAATCCGGTTTCGGATTCGGTTACGGATATGAAATTATTTCGGATTATCCGATAGTTTCGGGTACGGATACGGATTTTTAAGTACTTAGTAGTAAAAGAAAAATAAAGTTTGTACAATGAAGTAATGATTTGTAATAAAGGATAC
>DWPV01006868.1:0-11166 GCA_018251915.1 Urbanus proteus proteus
CATGAAATGTAACTTATTAAAGATTAGTTCAGGCAATAGAGTTAGCAGCGAACTTTGCAATTATTTAATTTATGTATAATAACATTTATTAAACTTACCTTGCGGTTGTTGTTGAGCCACGAAAGGCGCCAGTAGACGCGTACGTTTCTTCTCATAGCCCTTCTGTGTGATATCACCTGAGAATGAGTAAAACACCTTCATTATACTTCAATATTTTAAATTAAGTATAAATAACTTACTACCTATTTTATTTGCATGTATGTACATGACTTTCAATTAAATATTTCGTTTCGTATTATTTTCCTGTCCAAGTTCATTTAAATAGGTGCCACAAAAATGTTTACACGTAAATAACTCCAGTTAATTTCACTATACGATACAGTTTACGTCAAGAGAATCCTGATCCTGAAGACATTAAGATAATTTATGTCAAAAAACAATGATTATTATAAAAAATCTCAAATCGCTTGGCGCTATAAAAGCTCAAGTAATAATTTAATTTGCGGATACTTTGCTTCGCTGAATATTTCACGTAAACTATTAACTTCATACTAACTAGGTACTTAACTTTCTGTGTTAACTGATATTTTTTAGCAAATAAAATTTTCGTATTCTTTTAGCAGCAAAAAATTTAATTCTACATGCACGTCTACATTTTAATAAAATTTTAGAGTAGGAACACATATTGATCCACGACCTAATTTTTAGCTTTAGGCAAATTACGCACACTTGTCTACACAATCGCAAACACTAATCTGACTGTAGGCACAGCTGTTGTGAGTTTTGATATAAAGTATGTATTTAAGATAGACCAAGCAGCAAGACCAAGTAGCAAGAATTTAGAGTGCAAATTAAAATTTTAAGATTCTACTGACTCTCTCGCGAGCGACTATTATATCTATAGTCGTCAAATTTAATAAAGTTATTGAGATAGCATTACAAGCATTATCAATTCCAATCAACGATTTGTATAACGCTAGAGTATGGGACTCATGTAGTAAAATTCTATGTAATTCGACCACCTTTGCCACAGCCATACATAATCCTGATTTACATGTACACGTACTTCCAATTTTACATATATTAGAAATACTTACAAAGTTAACGATGTATGTACTTTGCAAGTTAAATAGAACTCGAAAAGGGGAACATTCTAACTGTTACTAATTAGTATTCCTAGTGGTAATTTACATAATTATTACACTCGAGTCTCTCAGTTAATCAAGGTTGTTTTAATGTCTTCCTTATTGATAAAATAAAATACACCGGAGTTAAACAAAAACTTTAGAAGGCCTTCAAACGTGTTACGCCGGCACTTGTCGGCATTTTAATTTTTGCTTAGAATACAAAGTTAAAATTGAATACTTATTAACTAAAAGGTTTCGTAAGTGAATACTGCGAACTTTTCGATGTACGATTCTTAATTTCATCTCTATTATATTACTGTCTCAATGTTTTTTTTAAACAAATGAGCATGTAATCAACCTGTCGGATATAGGCCACTGCCACCCATGGACATCTGTATTCAATCCCAAATAAGATTTGTCTTACCTGAAGTCGGTCATAGATGCATTGCTGCCCTTGAGGACTAAGTTTGAAAACCTCAGATAAAATGTATTTCTTGCCACACCCTACAAGCCAGACCATAGCAGCGGTTAACATTGTTTTTATTAGAAACAGGTGTTGCGATGACGCCCCTAGAGACATGACTCTTCCACTAAAATGTTTTTACAAACCTAGAAGACAGTCGTCGTCTTTAGGTCGTATAGTAAACCATTCTTACAATGAATGACTCGGCTACGAAACTAGAAATTGACATACTCTATAATACTCAATATTCGCAATAATTCTGCCTGAATCATTAAGACGCGGACATAGTACTGCTTGAAGCTGTTTCACACCCAGTTTAGTTTAGTGAACTCTGTTTCAAGTCTCTCGGCAGCGCGGTCATTCCCATCACAAGGATCATTTTTCACGATAAACAAGACGACAGGAGTCGCCTAATGAAGACTTGTGAAGATTCCTGACCTGTTTCAAAATATAGGCCAACTTGTAATTATAGTTGCCTCAATCAATGTCTATATAATCCAATTCGAACTATACGTTTTATTTTTAGTTCCTATACCCAAAATGTTATCTATCTATCTGTTACAATGCTTTATCTCACACTTCAATGTGCGCCCTGGGCGAGTTAAACATTTGGCGCCATTATAGCCCCATAAAGTGGAATATATTCGTTTTTTAAGGATATGCGTAGGCGCTCGTGGCGCCCCTTAAGCCCCGGCGTCCTCGGGCGTCCGCCCCGGTTGCCCCCGCCTAAAGCCGGCCTTGCTATTGTTATAGCTATAACAACATATACTAAAAATAAATAAATTAAAAATAAAAGGGGTCCACATAAAATAAAAACCATGTGGTGGTACGGAATCCTCAGTGGTATTTCGAGTAGCACTTGGCCAATTGTTTCTAATTCCTGACTTACAACTCTTAAACACCTTAGTCAATAGTTATATTAATTACACAAAACAATAAATCATAGTTTTAAATTTATTAAGGCATGATAACGAATAAGCTTAACAGATTTAACTTCTTATTATAAAGAAACGTATTTACATGAGGCGTTTAATACCTACCTTGTATTTATGTTGCAAGATCACAATTGGTCAGTATTAAAAAACTTTATTGCAACACGTCTACTATTGAAATGATACACACAGATAATGTAATATGACGAAGCCTCGCATACGGTTTCTACAGGATGAAGGATTACAGAACGTTGCAAACTGAATGTATAAAGTTAATTAGTCACTGTAGGTAATTCGTAGTACACAAGTAGGTCGAGTGTACAAATAATAATTTGTTCGTAGTTCCACAGCTTGCATTCATTTCCATGTTTATAATTAGCACCTGCTAATCTTTCCAGTATTTAGCAATCATGTTTCATATTATTTAATAGGTCATGGTGAGTTAAATGTGTATTGTGTTGAGGTGTGCACTGAACCATTGCTAAATAGGCCTGGCGACGCAACTGTTTGATACTTGTACGCCAGAAGACTTAGTAGACTCGTCTCAAATATGTCTACCTTACCACACCCTTCTGACTAGAACACAGTATTACGCACACTGCTGTTCAGAATATAAATAATATTTCTGCGTTCAATGCATTTTTAAATATTATTTGGTACAGGTAAAATATTTTTTTATTGCAAAACAGTACATTTTTGTTTCACCAATAACTTCCGCAAAAACATATCCAACGAGTATGCACATAAAATTAACATACATACATACATATATTGATTGACATTATGTATTTATTTCATAACCCAGATGCTCCGTTTGTCAATTCAGCCATAAATCAACATACACAAGGAACATAGTACAGATAGTATATACGATAAGTATCCTAAATTAGAATATTGTAAGTGGTGGGCTAACGCGACGGGACGATATCATTCGCTGGGTCGCGGTGTCAACTGCTCAATTGCACATGGCACACGGACGTTATCTGAGGAACGATTTGTAAATCACCACAACGTAGAACAAGGTTAAGGAAACTAGATTTTTTTTAAACAAAAAAGTAGCCAATGAGTATGCAGTCCACCTGGTGGTAAGTGGTCACTAGCACTCATGAATCTGTAGCAAACTTCATATAGAGCAAAGGGTTTTATAATTCTCAATGACGCTCGTAGATGAGTTGCTACTCTAGAGGACTAAGTTGGTCATGTCGTTGTATGAGAGCCGGCAACCTTACCAAACATTTCAATTAAACGTAAAAACTCCTTCACGCTAGAAGTGTGACGGTGGAGTTAATAAAATAAATAGTGCAATCAATAGGTTTTTCGAGTTATCGTAGTGACTGACATACATCTAAATAAAAGACCAATTGATATCAATTAAAATAAAAAATCTTTTAGTTATTTTGTCTATAGAAATATACTTGTAGAAAAGTTCTCTTTAAAATATCTTTTACTTAGTCTATGAGGTTCCTATTCTGTTTGGAAACAATAGTAAGGGCATAGCATAGGAGTATATTCATAACATGCTCAATTAAACAATTTCAATACAGTTATCCTGTCTTACAAACAAACAACATTACATTTTTATTTATTCTAAAGGAATAATAATAGTATGATAAAATGGTCTGTCTGTCGCTTATGTTCTGTTGCCTACAGTCTATAATACGATGCAATGATGACATGTACTAAATATGTGCAGCATTGTTTGCAGTGGGTTGACCTGAATTTTAAAACTGACTTCCGATTTTTATAGCTTCATTATATGCAACCGTTGTCCGTTGCGTGATCGTTAAAGTTTTTTGTTGTCTCTCCAAGAACCAACTTTTTTAAATTGGATGTTTATTGAAAGTTTGGGCTGCTATCTACCTGTTACCCAATTTTTTACTACTTTTTAACCCTATAATTACTTATGTTCCAATAATACTTCCATAAAATGTGACTGTTAATACGGAACGTGGCTTTAATATGATAATTTCATTTGCGAATAAAACCAGAACGCAAAACAGATTAATCCATCGAATTATACAATTTAATATGTAAGTATTGTAGGTATTTTAAATTTAATGAATTGCGATATGAATATTTCGCATTTAAATTATTACCAGTGATTTAAGCAATACATGATTCGATTTAAGGAATTAATTGCTAATATTGGTAGCATTAACTAGCTAGGTGGAATTAGCTAATTGCATTGATCACCCGTCAATAACAATGCCACCCGGCCTTAATCGTAGCGAAGATCAGTTAACGCACTCAAAAGTAAAAATGCCATTCGTATATTCCCCAAAGGTAAACAATACGTAATAGTGCATTTGATGTTATCAGTTAATGGGAGTATCTCTAGCAATTCAACTGCGAGGAGCATGTGTGCAGAATGCGGGTGCGGCGAGACGTAGCTTTGTTTAGATACACCGGTAGCTACGTTTACACATGTACGTGTGTCGCATAGACGAATGATTAATTCTGTACGTCCAGATCAGTGCACCCATCCAATATTGACGTCCAGTAAACACTGTCCAGGTTGATGAAATAGTTAGGGAGGCGATAGCGTCGTGGTGCTAATTAACCCTTTGACGTGGCTACATAGATAGGTTCGGTACATACAGCACATGTCGGACCAAAAATGTATGCAAGGTCGCTTTCCTTTTTTATATGGACAGCCCGTTATGAGCATGGTAGCATCAGCGTGTAGCTGATAAGTGACAGTTTAAAGATTTTACACGAACTTATATTTGAATGCGGCGCACTGAACCTGAACCACTGCCGTCGACTCTACAATTTTTTTTTTGCTTTTATAGTAATAGTGTTTATACTTAAAATTATTCGTATTATATCATATGCACCTAATCAAAGTAAAGTGTGTATTGCGTTTCCTTATTACCGGCAAAATTATTTGGCAGTTTAATACTAATAACTTATCAATTTCCCAACGAAACAAATCCTGTTTCCGTTTTTTTAAGTTTTATATTTTTGGGTTGTTTCACTTGTGTCATATCGGTCCGAGTGAGCGATAGGACGGCTAAGATAAACCTCCCAGATAAGATTCAATACCCAGAATTCGTTTGTCTACATTGCAGTAATTTATGGACGCTGATGAGTAATAATCGATAATATTAGAACTGGCATATTCGGATTCTTGTTCACTCTCATTACCGTTCATTTGCATCGGTCACAGTTCTTTTAGCTCGATGGCAAATATGAATCAACATGTTTGATTCTAAAACAAGAAATAAGGTGGTCAACCTTTTTGGAGAGTTTCCAAATTATTTTTGCGGTGAGCATGAAATATTGCTTATATCCGATTAAGAATGATTACCTAAAGATTTTATTGCTTACAGTTAACTCATGTCCTAGAGAAATTACCTAAAGCCATAATAGTGAGAATACACATTTAAACGTGTACATATATTATACAATTACACATTCAAATATTTACCATGAATTATCTGCAGTAGTTTTATCCGCCTATTCGAGGAATCCGACGAGTAATTCAATTTCTGTAGATTAATCAGTTTCGTTTATATCTGGATTTTCGAGTACCTATAATGATTAAATCAGGTAAAATTTAGCTCGAGTTCCGCTTTGATTTCAAATGTCAAAGCGGAACTACTAGTACAAATGTATAGTCTTTGCGATATTGATTGCGTTTAATCATAATCTTGTTGAACAGAGTGAATTTTTCAAGTTTGCCTGGATCATTCATTAGTTTTGGATTTGCCCATCCACGTATACTCAAAAATCTACCCGTATATTATAATATCCACCTGTACACATGATACAACATTTTTATCAAGGGTATCCTTGATACAACATTTTAAACTTAAGATTATGGTCTATATTCGACAACTTAACGATTACTAGTCAGTGTTAATAATAAATGATTATTCAAAACTGTTGAACCATTTCCTTTGCTAATCGAAATAGAACCTGACAAGGTAACAGGTCGAAGACAGTTTTCACCCGCAAAATTATCCTAGTGAAATGGTATTGGATTATGCCATTAGGCTTCATTAAAATTTCAGTACAAATCAAGAAAATAAACCTGGATAAGAAGCCTTCCGATATCTGTGCTTCATTATGATTATCAATAGGTATTTCATTGTACCATATCTTTGTTACATTGTTGTGTTGTTAAGTACTTAATACAGACGTAAATGTTGTATATTTTTCTTTAATTTAGATATTTTAGAGCATCTCATCAGAATTATGGGTCGACAAAAATATAGTTCTTCCATAGTATTACATTTATCACTTAAACCGTATTAACCTATGTTCTGTGAAGAAGAAGTGAAGTTAACCTTTATTTCTCTCATATGATAAATAATAAACACACTATATTAACTTCAAGGAAATACGTTTACTATGACAGACATTTAATAGACAAAGTATGAAGTCTTTGGCAAAGTTTCTTTACACAGAAGAGTCAAAGTTGAAAACCTACAAGCGTAGATACCATTCAAGTTGGTAATTAAAATGAAAGTTAAATATTTAATACTGTAAGATGATGAAGCAAAACTGTACTAGAAGCGAACAAAACAATACCACCAATAAAAACGTGTTAAAAAGTTGGGATGCTCTTAATTATGATCCAAAATTAGTCGAAAACTTACTCGAAAACACGATTATGCATGTGTCAAAGAATTTAATATACATTAAGCTCCAGTTAATCTTGCCGCAAAAGATTAAAAACAGAAAATGAATACCTCTCTTTTGTTATCCAACTACCACACATTTACTAAGCCTTTGCGGTATTATTAGTGGGTAGTGCATGTGGTTGATATTAATACGCTTTGCAAGAAAATTACAATCTTTTCAACTCTGCTCCGAAGGTTGGGGAAATAAACTTCATATTGAGGCTTTGGTATTCAGAGGCAGCGTGCATGTACGTAAGCTGTGCTATTTAATTCTGAATGTGCTATTCTATTGAATACGTCCTTGAATTGCGTCGGGGAAATGGATGGATATTAGGCGTAAGAGCCTACGCTAAAACCCTAATAATATAAAAGTGGTGGTAAGTTATAATCATGGCACGGGAACGGTAGAGTACCTAAGTCTGCCTTAATCAATGGCATTTATTACTGTTTGAAGCGCTTGTGTTCTCATGAAGCGTTTATGTTTGAAGATTGTAGTATAAGAAGAATAAAAATATATTATTACTCGCAAAATATCTGCGAATAAATATCGGTAAGAAAGCTTTTGAAAAAGTTGACATCCGTAAGATCCTTGGATTGCTATATTTCTTCAGATAATTCTATTTATTCCCTTTATTTCTTCCTATCGTCTATAAGAAGTCTAAAGAAATTGTCCCAATCAAATTCTGAAGCCCATATTGTACCCATTACATCATAAAGTTTTATAGACAAATTACTTTGTTCTAGTTTGAAAGATGACCGGATGTCGCTACTAGCACTTCGACGTACTTAGATCTCAACGCTAAGAAGCAATTTTTATTTTGAATATTTAGAGCTGTTATCAGTCATCACAAATGTAAGCAGTTTTAAGCGCTGCTGTGTTCTGGTCTGAAGTTGATGAGGGAGAGACAGTTATACAAGGTATTCCAATTATCAATTAATTGAAATTAATTTCCGCAACTCTAAACGACCTTCGAACTTCGCACAAACACTTTCTATTTAGGGGTTGATAAATCCATGTGCGTCGATGTAACTTACTAATTTATAACATAACATTTAATTTTTATTTCACAATTTTAGGACACTATGGCCATTATTTTAAATCTGTTAATACATATATGATAATCGTCTTTAATGACAAAACACGAAGTGTTTTCTGTAAATTATTGAAGACTTAAGATCTCTGTGGAGCTGGTCCATCAGGATCTGGAGGAAATTACCAAGTGTGTTCATTATTTTCCTATCGATACCGATTAAATAAGACTAGAAATTACACTTCTGCTGTAAGATATCGAAGAGCTGGATACTTCGCAGACGGTCCAGTTTGCAACATTTAGCCAAGTTTTTCATATTACTACAGTGTTTCTGTTAATATATTTATTTACTTAATTTCGTTCTGATTAACAGTAGGTAATAATTTTCCGGATTGACTCGGAAAACAGCCTATAATTATTAAAGGCTGGTCAGATTTCTTTCAATTTTAGTTAGCAATACTTAGTGACGTTTTCAAATAAAAAAAAAAAAAAACATTCAAATCCGTTGATCCGTTTTGGAGCCACATCTCCACAGAGAAACAGATACATACGTCAAACTTATTACTCCCCTCTTTTTGCGTCACTGATTAAAAAGATAGCGATCATGTGAACAAAATTAACATAACATTGATTTTCGTTTCACTAAACAAGGTTATAATAAAAAACAACAAGTCATAACGTTATATAACTTCATTCGTACCTATTATACGGTGGATAATGTTACTTTGTAATCTGATCCGACGCGAGAACTTGATCTTATAAGGACAAGATTATTGCAGGTTATCGAAGTGTCCCGAAATTGTCACAGTCATACTATTGTTAACTAGCTGATCACCACGTTTTCACCCGCGTTAAAGAAGTAAATAGGCATTCAAGGCGCGTGGTGCGCGCGCTTATGCTTTTTTAAATTAAAAATAACCTAAGTTACGCCTTAGACCTTCAGCTATCATCCAGTGAAACTCCCGTCAAAATCGGTCCAGTTGTTTAGAAGATTACCAACCTCAAACAGACAGAGAGACAAACAAATCTAATTACAGTTTTGTTATACGTAACGTGTGTACTTTCATATGAATTTAAAGTTGTTATTTTGAAATTACAAACAGACACTTCATATTTATTTATTTGTATAGATTGAATTAGTCGACGAATTCCATAAATATTCCATGTACTAGAGGTAGAGAGTTATTTCCTAATAATATAGCAGGTAAATATTCGTCTGTCATTATGCAAAACCGGTTCCATTTGGCATGCAGCCTTTATTCGGCTACGAACTAACCGACAACGCGACATAATTTGTGCAACTGACGCGTTGCGGTTCAAATATCGATAATTCGCATCGTGGGACACCGCTACGCTTTGATGAATATTTGAAACTGTAAGCTTTGAAAACATAACCGCATTTATTTGTATTTGCTTGAAATTAGAGTAAAAATACGTCTAAAAATATTGTTTATCGATAAGATGTCTATTGGGATCGATCTCAAAAACAGTGACTTTTGACAATACTGCAGTTTCCTGAGTAAAAATAATATAAAATTCCAAACTTACGCTGGCGATATTAATTTGTTCCATGATATGATCAAGAACTCTATCATAGTCATTCCATTACTATACCACTTGCAGGAACGGGAGATCCGTTCCTGCAAGTGGTACACTCTCTCAGAGTGATACAGGTCATAGTCCAATGCATAGACATAGGATATAACGTGAACTTACTCGTGATAATTCGTCTAAGTAACTAAGTCCGATGACGACATCGCTAGTTTGATAGGTGACATCAATAAAATTAATTTTTATACTTATTTAGGTAAAAAGTGGACATAAAAGTGTAAAAAGATCCATTATTGGATCTTAGTGGACATCGCCTAAATATTTTAATTTAAATTTCCTCTTCTATGACTACTCCATTTGTAGTACATACTCATACTCAGCTTTGGAACATGCGGAAAACAACAGATAGGTACTGACTTCCAGACACTGTTATTTTCTGTTGTTTTCTAAGAATCTAAAGTAGCGTATGAGTCAATTGATGCTTCATTGTACCTAACAATATTTTTGAACGCTAAATTAGCTTTTCTATAATTCTTTTAACCTATAAAGCTAAGAAATATTACTTATAACTTTAATTTTAAATATTTATACTGATTAATTATAGAAATTTGTCATTAACACCGCAAGAATTTTATATAAATTATTTATATATAAATAAATCATTTCTTGAAATGTATAAATCACGATAAAAACATAAAACCTGACTTGACAAAAAATTTAAAATTGAAAATCTGGTACTTACTACAAACATGAAATACCTATATTGCAGCAGAAATTAAATACTTTAACGTAATTGCTGGCGGGGACAATCAAAAATACAAATTATAGATTTTTTCATACAAATATAATTTAAATTAATTAAAACAATTTGGTGCGGTAACTTAGGTAACATAGTCTGTTAATCACAGAACAAAATACACTAATAACAACGAACGTCTGAGTCACTGTCAACTACGCTATTATTATTATCTAATCGCTTGAAGAGTCGATTTCAACTACTCATATTTGATGCACCTACTATCTACTATATCTTCAGTGCACCTTTTCAAACAGTTCAATTAAGTCTTGTTTGGTCTAGGAAAACTAAATATATTTTAATCTTGCCTCGACGTGTTATAAGAGCGATTCTCTTCAAAACCATTATCTAAATCACAAGAAGTATTTGGTTATTTTAGTTAGTAAGAGTCGATTGAAATTGTACCTAAATATTGAGTTTGCCGTGTAACATTATTAATTAAATACAATTGAAGTGTTAATGTGAAACTAATATGATACAATGAAATGCCATAACAGTTAACTATAATTTTAATTATTCGAACTTAATTGCTATCAAATACATATTTCATTTTAGTTCATGGTTTTTAGGGTTCCGTACCCAAAGGGTAAAAACGGAACCCTATTACTAAGCCTCCGCTGTCTGTCCGTCTGTCCGTC
>DWPV01006869.1:0-11165 GCA_018251915.1 Urbanus proteus proteus
AAACTACGCAAAGGATTTTGATGCGGTTTTTTTAATAGATAGAGTGATTGAAGAGGAAGGTTTATATGTAAATTAACGCGTGCTAAGCCCCGGAGAAAAAAATATTGAATTAAGATTCAATATTCTTCACTTTTTCGTTTTTCTTTTCATTGAGTGAATGTTATTGTAACTACAAATATTTAATTAAAGACAAATTGACCTTTCGTACTATTGTATCATTTCAAAATACCTACAATATTAAAGTTTAAGTTAAATTTTCTAATCAGAACTTTTAATCTAATGTACTTTACAATACTTGATCAAATCGAACAAATACTCATACAAACTTGAATCGATTTCTCGTGAGTATCGAATACCTAGTCATTGGTTACTTCACTATTTCGTCGCGATGACAAATGTCAAAACGGGCCTTTTATTTTGTGACGACTATACCATAAGATGGACTGCATTCATTTCCTACTTCGATCATATAAACAAAAAATAAGTAAAGCAAACATTACCTGTAGTTGGCTGCCCACTGAGTCATACAATTATCCTTTGCTCCGATAGTAAATAGGACTCCACTGTCCTCGCGAAAGCACATATTTGTTACCTGGATTGCAAACAATATCACATGTAACAATTCCTAAAATCCCGAGATTACCTAAAAAAGGCAGAAACTCTCAAGACTACAGGAGTTTTGGATTGGTCAGAGTGCGTGTCTACGAAAGAAGTTTGTCCTACTACGTGCAGTCTTTAAAAAAATGATTAAACTATTTAGAAACATGTTGAAATATATTCACAACTCACTTCCATAGGGTGACCTAGCATCCCGACATGTTTCCATGGATTCCCATCGAGGGGCATCTTCTGAATACCTATAACATTTTTAGTAGCAAAGAGAAGATACTGTAACTGTTTGTCTTCTTTGTTCACTGTGATCAGCTGTACTTTACTCACGGGATGCTCATATCGAGGACCCAGAACAGTCGCGAGCGACATTGTTGTTGAGTAGTTCATTATTTTGTATTTGTGCTGTAATTAACAAACGGAAACTTTTTTGTACAAAAATTATAATTCCTAACTAATCCACCCCGATAACTATCACTAAAAGCAATGCACCCAATGTATTCCCTCATAAAAGCAAAAATATTAGAGACAAATCAGAGCGCCATATAAAAGCTATGCTGAATGCAGCTAGAAGTTATAAAGTTAAAAGTTATGATTTTTAAAGGCCTTCATCAATCAACAATTGAAGGGCAGCGTAATCTAAATCATAGTAAAGCTACACGTAGGCGTCTCAAGGTATGATTTTCATTTATACCTCATTATCAGCAGTAAGAATCAATGGTAAATTAGTTCTGTGTTCTTCTGGGTCTAGATCTTTCGGAGTAGGCCAAGGTATCCCTGTTAATGGAACAGCTGCTTGCTCAATCCTGTCCAAGCTCAAAATCTCCAGATATTCTTCTGAGCTTTTCCCAATATCATACTCCACCATAATGCGATCAGCTCCGATAGAAACTACTTTGTATTCTCCGTCGTCGTTCTTTTTCGGTAGGAAGAAGGCGGCTGATATATTTTTATAGTGAGCTCGATGTTTGCCAACAAATTGCCACTCGAATTTCACGCAGTCGTATTTGTAAACAGCAACCGTTCTACCAACATCCTAGAAATAAATTTTATTAACTCTTCTCACGAATACACTACTAATTTTCACAAATAATGACACTAAGTCTGTGTGGCCATCTGTGTAATATAATTACCATGATTTACAGTGTTCTTAATTTTTTAAAATTTATTTTTAAAAGTCGAATATAAATAATAAATAAATAAGTGGTGCCAGAGAAACCGGTGCCTTGTGAAGTTTTTGAAATCTGAAGATTACCTTACTTTAGAATAATCTATGTTCTCAAATATTAAGAGAAATAGTTTTACTAAATTACACCACTTACTGCGAGAACAAGTGTCAAAGAATCGCAACTATAGTTAATCTCTTTAATAGAGTATTGCGTATCTTTGTGTGGTTTTTCGTTCAAAATATCCAATGTTATAGGATCCAAAAACAGCAATTCTCCCGTATTCAATCCACAAGCAAAATGCAATCCTGTAATATAATAAATTAGTCAAGTAAGAGATGTTTTACACATTAAATAAGTGATCCCTGCTACTTATTCACGATAAATGTTTGTCTCGGTCAATTCGATTGCCTACTGCACTTTACAAATCAGTCATATTATAACCCTTCTCATTAGGTACCTAACATTGTTTTTAACCTAACAGAAAACAGAATAAGACATCGCGCTAATAATAAATAATATTAAATTGTTTTATGTAAATCTTAATAGGATTGATTTGATAAAACTATGTGATATATCATATTCGAACCTGAAGGTGAATATTTAAGGCAAGTCACGGCCAGGCGTGGCTTGGTGATCTCAGTGTTGCATTTGATTGAGTCATCTTTGGGTGGAATCACTATTTCGAAGTGTTCCCTCAGATCTATCCTCTTGAATATTTTATGTTGGATAAAATTATGCATCTCTACTATCCCATCCGCAAATCCAATACACACATAAGGTCTAAAATGTACAAAAATACTCAGGTACAGAAAAGTTAAAAGACTCAACTTTCATTGAAGTACTTACCTATTACTTATTCACTTTTAAACTACATGTATTTAGGTACTTACCTATTTATATTTAATTTGCCCTTTAAATAATTTGAAAATCAGGCAATTTAAATAGAAAATTTTAACCGAATTTATTAAGCATTTTTAAATCTATTACTGAGTCGCGAATAGGAATTAATGATTAGCTGATTACAAGGATATTAAAAGTGAAAGTAAGTTACGGCAAGTAACGAGGATATACGTCTATCAGCTATGTAAAACAATCGAAAACTGTCGCTAAAATTTGTTCTGGAGCATAGGCAAAATGTTACTATACTTCTCTGGATGCACCGACATTGACAATGCGTGGGAGATCTTGTTGTCTAAAATGGTTGTAAAGTTTTCTGTTACGAAGTCCGCAAATCCGACGCCTTGATTTCCCGTACCTATATCGAGTTATATTAATAAAAAATTTTAGATCTTGAACGTAGACACCTAGGCCACATAATCTGAAGGTGCTGTTAGAAGTTCGGCAAAACTGAAAAGTTATAATTGGAAGGCACCTTCGTTAGAAACCTTTGGCTTATTTTGAACTACGATTTGAATTGAGAAACAGCGTTAAATATCCTAAACTTATAATTATAATCCTCATAATCATTCAATCATATCATTGATTAGATATGCTATGTTATAAAATGTGGTACTTACAAACTATGAAGTCTCTGACGATAAAAGATTTTCCTCCCACTGTGGCATCACTAGGTATTTTCGTTTTCAATAGCTTCTCTTCAATTGCACCTGTTTCTGGATCGATATCACTAACTTTATCCCAACACACACACATCTTCTTACCTGAAAAGTATATTAACTCATTATCCTTAGGTATCCACACTATAACTACACAGTATAAAGTCGCTTTCCGCCGTCTGTCCCTATGTATCTTAGAACTTTTAAACTACCCAACGGATTTTGTTGCTGTTTTTTTTAATATATAGAGTGATTGAAGATAAAAGTTTATATGTAATTTTATACGTGCGAAGCCGTCGGTAAATGCTAGTTATTCATACATTAGCCCAAGCGAATAGCATTATTAAGATAAGTATGAATGGAAATAGTGGGTCCTACAGCAGGTATTTTCAGACTGAAATACAACTTTGGCTACACCTGTTAATACCACAAACATTTTTTTATTAATTCTGTCTGCATCACTGAAGCCTGCATACAACTTAAGCATCAAATTCATTGATAAAGATTCACCACTTACACTTTGGGTCGAGTATTTTATAGGTCCTTGGCGAGATATTAAAGCTAAGGCCTTTAACGCTGTCCACTTGGAAACCATGCACCCAGTACAATAGCTTCATCTGCGGATCGTAAAAACGAATATCGCCAACGCTATTACCGGTCACGATCACCCTGGAGGACAATATCAAGCAACAATCACATCAGATATAAAAACGTTAGAAAAACTTAAGTCATTCATAAAATGTATAGTAGAACAATGAATTAATTGGAATTCAACTACACTATCTACTGAGACATCATCAACATATTCACTATGGCCATCTACGTATTAAAACAAAAACTACTCACCCATCCACACTCTTGATCACCTGAATTTTGTTTTGCTCCACTTTCAACACCTTGACAAAACGTAGATTCTCGAAATTCGAGGAATCCACGTCCTTTTGAAACTCTATAGTGTAGCTATAAACTAGAACAGCGCCCCGATTTGTCCCAACTATTATCTGAAAGGTACCTTCCACGAATGTGAAACAGGTCAGCTTGCCGAAATCAGGACTTATTTTCTTTGGAGGCATTCGAATTTTCAATTCGTAATCATCTGTCTCTTTCAATAGACCTCTTTCGATAACAAAGATTTTCTAAAAACACACATTTTGCTTATAAATCAGACCCATGCTCCTATATTTTACATTATCTTACGTAATAAGTACTTAAAAGAAAGGTACATAGTACTTTAAAGAAAATATCTGCCCATCTAATGTTAGCTTAATGAAAATTTAGATTTTTATAAAAAAATAAGTACTACAATGTACACTAACACCTGATACACCAATCCATATATCATTCTTTGTCATCAGTAAAAACTGTTCTGAATTATACGGATTAAATTCCATGTCGATCACACCTCCTTGTGGAATATCAACATCGATTGTGGCTGTAGGAAAAAAATATTACTGATAGGTACAAGTGAAATTGATATTACTAAACCTTACTTATTGAGCTTTGAATTTCGCATGGATTAAAGACACTTATCATAGTTATAATTTGATGTCAACAAAATAAAGCTGAGAATAATTTTGCCGTACCATGCGGTTCATCTTTGCCAAGTGCCCAGATCCACCAACGAAGACTAGCCTTGTCTTGATAACCCAAAGTTAGCAGATACTTTGCATCTCCGCTCAGAGCTACCTTGGAAAGCCTGACACTGCCATGAGGTGTGTAAAGAGTCTTGACGGGGAAATAATCGCTGCTATCCCAAATAATAAGAATGTTCTCCGGTCCAGAATCGGCAGTGACGAGCCACCTGCCCCCTTTATCCTTAGCGATGCAGGTTACCATGTGTCTCTGGAAGTAGATTTTTTATTGAGACAATTAGTCACTAAAAGATTTGTTTCATAAAGATTTTTGAACCTTCTAGATTTCATTTCGGCTTACTTAATTCCTAATCATGAGTATAGACATAATTAAATGTCTGCAATTCTTAGCGTAAGGAATCTAGAAAGCGTTATGATATTTTTCTCAAGTTTTACATTATAACTATCTTACTAACTATCGCTGTCCTGAATGAAATATATGTAATTCATTTTGTCTTACTTATCAATGAGTACTTATTTATAAATAAACACTACTATTGTAGGTACAATGCAACGGCAAATTGATACGACACAAAAGGAAGTTCTCACATGGCCTTGCAGTATCCTCATGTGATTAGCGGCCCAGTTGTACAGCACCGCGCAGTTGCTGGCCGCGTAGAAGGCTGTGGTGGTACCCTCGTCGTTCAGGTTGATGACCCCGACCTTGGGGTTGTATCCGTAGATCCAGCGGATGTTCTGAAATATTTGACTACAGAATTGTAGATATACATTGTTATAGAATTAGCCAACGCACAAAATCAACTCAACAAGGTCCGTCAAGTGGGGACGATGAAGACTACGTGACAGTCGAATCAAAATTGAGTTGAACATGCTACTGAACTATAACTGGACTTTCTAACCGAAATCTGCTAGAACTAACTACTAATCTAGCAATGTAAAGATAATCTATACAAATAAATAAAATTGAAGTGTCTGTTTGTGATTTCAAAATAACAACATACCTATATACACGATACCTATAACGAAAATGCAATTATTTTTTTTTGTCTGTCTGTCTGTCGCACCATCGCGGGAGAGCGGGATGACACTTATGTTTAAATATGTATTTTTGTTTTTGTTTTTTACTTTTTAAACGCGGGTGAAACCGCGGGGTTCAGCTAGTACCAAATAAAATAACGTGATGAACGTACAAAAGGAGCAGGCTTGTAATTGTAGTCGCTGAATTCGGAATGCTTCCGGATCTGAGATAATGAAAGACTGTATAGTTTTCGGATGTCCGCATCGATATTTGGCGAACCGCGTCCCAAGTTTGGCAAGGAATGAAATTTTTCCAACGATTTCTGGGACTGCATTTTCAATTTATTTATTTTTCGTCCCTTTTATTGTTGTCAAACAAATTCTGACATAGAAATCAATAGTCTGACTTTTTCCTTTTAAGTTTCAATATGTGTAAGTAGGCAGTATTTACACATAGCCTACCTACACCTACTCATTCATCCGGGAAAAAAATAAACTGGAACTACTTGTATGAAATAAATTTATCGTCGCATCACATTGTAGACCAGTAAAAGTAGACGACTTGTACTCGTTGCATATTTACTTAGTGCAAATTATGTTTGCCTGTAGAATCATTATAAAATTAAGACAAATGGAGCAACAACTCTTTGCATGTTATAATAACAACTGCATTCGATGAATGCATGAGTAATGCACTTCCCATTAGCCTTATGAGTAACCCTCGTTGAGAGACAATCAAGGGGCGTTCACCGTACTACCGACTACCAAGTATATTTATACAGCGTAATGAAGCTTTATCGGCAAGTCAAAGGTTACCGAGTACAAATATGTCCGCATGTGTTTAACTTTCTTTGTCAGTCGTTTCGCGAACATGAGCAGGTGGTGGTGTGTGTTGTGTACCCTCATAGCGGTGGGTGTGAGTTCTGTGATATGCAGGACGATATTCATAGAGGAGGACCCGCCAACTCCGGAAGAGGTCAGTAGTGTCTTATACGCCTCAAATTTGTCTTATCTTTGTTGAAAAAATATAGACGTGATCTTGGCGACCTTTTGTTCCACTAACCCATAATTTAGAAAATCGTATTACTTCAATAATATTTGAGCCCTTCTTTGCTTTTTAATATTGGTTAAATTGTAGTAAAAAAAACCGAGCATGCAGTCCACCTGATGGTAGGTGGGTATTGCTGCCAATGCGACATCTGTAACTAACTTTTATGACAATTATTTAAGATGGACATAAAAGTTGTTGCTATTGCAAGACATAACAAAATAACTCCTAATGTAGATCTTCCTTATAGGACTTATAGGTGCCTAAGTTTGTAATTTCTTTTAAACGATTCATTTCGAAAGAATTACTAAGTAAAGTGTGTTATTGTTGAAAATAAACAACATGAGATATCGATATTATGCGTTTTAAGTAGGTATCTGCATTATATAAACTCGCTCGATATTTGTTTACCTGTTGATGATCATTACTTAACACATAACAACATAACTCTGGAATCTTGAACACAATTGTCATCAAAATCCACATGTAACACATCCACAGCTAAACTTTATGAAGAGATATGGCTACCTACTTGAAGGACCTTCCCACGAGAAGACATACACGTCTCAATCTGTCTCCGAGTCAGTTAAGAAAATGCAGCAGTTTGCCGGCCTGCCCCAGACAGGAGTCTTGGACCCAGAAACGAGAAGGGTAAGATTTTTATTGTGTAAATTAGCGGCGGTCTTAAAATAAGTCAAAAGTTACAAATTCTTATTGGCAAAATATAGGTATTTTGCGAGTAACCTGAACACCCAATTAAAAAACCCATCTTTAAAATTCTACTATTCTATTCACCTGGGCTTGTAACTGAAATTGGTGGACGGATTTTAACTGGACTTTCATGAAGACAAAATAAAATGATCCTGGATTTATAATTATTGGCTCTTGGATTAATCTTCGAACTTACTCACCCGCACTGTTAATTGAACTTCTGCTAATACTTAGTATAATTAATAATCAACGGATTGACGTCATAGAAAACCGCGTGTTTTAACCTACCTTCTGGTCAAAGCAAGGTAATGATCCATACCTATATTATTATGGAGATATGTAACTTCGTAAATTAGAACACCTTACACAATCTAATTCTGCATGTCCACTCCTTACAAACGAGAACAAAACTGACCATGGACCATCGAGATAAAAAAAAACACTTCTCTCTTTGTAGACTGCCTTCCTCACTAGAAATTTTCTAATGTTTTACCATTCTACTCGACTTCAGCTCTTCAAAAAAAGGCGCTGTGGGGTAAAGGATATAGAGAGCAAAGCAGCAAAGAGCAGAAGACGACGATACGTCATTCAACAAGGCTGGGGAAGACAAAGCATTTCTTATAGGTAAAGTCGATTAGACGATAATCATGTTTGCTTAACGACCTCAACAATCTTAAAAGTTCGAAACTTACATGTTTACTTACGTACTTATAATAATCTGCAAGACGTTTCAAACATAGCATGATGATTCTCTTTTTTGAAGTACCTACCAAACAATATTTTAGTCCATAAGATGACAGAGAACTCTGAGAAGAAGCATATCGCACTGATACCTCTGCACTCAAAAATCTGTCGTGTAGCGGAGCTACTGATATAGAAATTCAAAATCTAACTGAAACTGATAAGCTCGCTGAGTATTCATATCGAAAACTTTTTCAGGGTAATAAATGGATCAAGTACATTAAAGAAGTCTCGGGTGGAAGAGCTGATAGCGGCAGGTCTCGCGGTGTGGGCTCCTCACGGCGGGCTCAGCTTCCGCAAGATCGAAGACCAGAAAGCAGATATCGAAGTTACGTTTACCAGCAGGAACCATGGGGATGGGTAAGTATCATATTTATCAGAGTTTATTTTAATATATTTTAAAATGTTCAACGGCTCACGACCCAATTTCTCAAGCTTTTTATTTGTATGTGCTCCCTAAAATAACTGTTTTCAATATCAGTGTTAAAAGTTTTAAGGATGAATAACCTACGTCATTACAGGCTTTGGCCATAATTCAAAATCATTTGACCTCATCTGTTACTATTACACACATTTTTCCAACAATAAAAAAAATAAAACCATTGTGACTTTATACATCCTTTTCTAACTTAGGTTTCCTTTTGACGGGCCAGGTCGTGTGGTGGCCCACGCCTTCCCGCCACCTCACGGGAGCATGCACTTTGATGACGATGAGCTGTGGGGTGACAACATTGAGGAGGATAACGAGGACGTTACGGATTTCTTCGCAGTGGCTGTCCATGAAATCGGGCATGCGTTGGGACTGTCCCATTCCAACGTGAAGTCCTCAGTCATGTACCCGTATTATCAAGTGCCTGTCGAAAGATTGCATATTGATGATATATTGGGCATGCAGGAGTTATATCGTGAGTAAAATTAGTGACAAAGAATAATAGGAAGTAAATAAAAACTAAAATAAAACAACAAATAGGTACCTTTTTTAATAAAAATCGCGATAGGGAGCTCAAACAAAACAATTCCATTTGATAAATAAAAATAAATTAACATAACTCTCAAAAGATGTTGAGCCAGGGACGGAGGGACATGTTACATTCGTTTTTGCAATTCAGTACCTACTACAATGCGCAATACCGTTACATATATTTTAGCTAGTTTCGAAAAAGAAGTAGGTAGCAATCGTTTGCAATTAACCGTCAACTTGATCGTATCCAGTGAAGGATGACATGCCGCAAGCGCCAGAATCTGTGGAGAGCACAGAGAGCACGGTGCTGACCCATTCGTCGCTGGTCCCGCGCTTCACGAAGCCGGACCGCGAGGAGGACCTGGACGAAGACGACATCCCCGACCTCTGCTTCACCAACTACGATACCATACAAGTCATACAGAATAAGATTTTCGTGTTTGAGGAAGAGGTGAGCAAATACCTACTGTCTATGATTGATATTTTGAAATCAATTAGACCACGCTAAAGCATATTGATATTTTAGAATAAAAGAGTTTGCAAAAATAACGTAGGTATTAAATTAAATAGACTTCGATTTGGAGGCAGTGTTGTGACAGTAATTTTTTGTTTCCGGGACGAACTCCGTGTAACAATGCTCCGTAATGTTAATGATAATATCGTTACCTATTTTGTGTGGTTTCAGTGGATGTGGGTGCTGAGCAAAAGAAAACAGATAGACGAAGGCTACCCGCGCCGCTTCCATGAAGCGTTCAAGGGTCTGCCTTCTTATATTAAAGTCATCAAGACTATCTATGAGAAACGGAACGGACATATTGTTATTTTCCATGGTACATACCTAAGTTTTTTCTTATAAATTGAACTTATCATTGGTGTTGTCAATTAGCATAAATTTCCCCCATTAAAATCCACTAAAAAACCATTGCTCCAATATTAAACTATAATATCAATATCAACTTCTGGGTCAACGGCCTGCGGCAGTTACAAAGGGGCTTCATTCTTTCTTGAATTTTGATTTTTTACTATTTTTCTCCCTCCTAAAAAGTTTAGCATATTCAATGGAATTTAATTTTGTATTTCACATTAAAAATGATAACCTTTCTAGGTCGAAGTTTCTGGGAATTCAGTTCTCGGTTCCGCCTCGTCAAGCGCGGCAGGCTCTCCGAGTACCGCATCCCTCCCAAGGTCTCCGAGCTGACCACTGCCTTCGTATCCAACTACAACAATAAGACCTACCTCATCGAGTACGAGAGGTTTTGGCGGTTCGACGAGGCCACATGGACGATGGACAACGGATATCCGAAGGAGATGTCTGCGTGGAGACAAGTGCCCTATCCCGTCGATGCTGCTATCATTTGGCAAGGAGGTAAGTTGTTAAGCCTAAATGGTGGTTATTATTATTTTTTATCGATTTTATGGCCACATGTTTTTTAATGTTGAACTTATCAAAACTCGGCGTCATTTCGCATACTACGCGGTGAATCTCTTACACAAAGGATACATGAAGCTTGTTATAATTCGGATGATCGAGTTATTATCAAAATAAATATACTCGTGTAAGTGATATCACTATCTAAACTAAATGGAAAGATCTCCTTAAAATCCTTTTTGATTTTCCCAAACCACTTTCCTCCATGAACACCTTTTATTCGCTTCGGAGCATAATGAACAAAACGCGAAATGAGCACCGCTCTCAAAAAGTACAAATCGCAAAAAGTGCAAAATGCAAAATGCACAAACGCAAAATGAACACAAAACGCA
>DWPV01006870.1:0-11165 GCA_018251915.1 Urbanus proteus proteus
CCGCCGCCCCGCGCCCCGCGCCCGCCGCCCCGCGCCCCGCGCCCGCCGCAACAACCTGCGACGTACGTTCAAAGTGCGAACACGTTAGGACGCCTTCGGGTTCACCGCTCCGTGTCGCGCGATCCCAGCGTCATCTCGACACACGCGACGCGATTGTTGAAAGAAACAACTGCAATCGCGGCCGTGTGACACGCAGCGGTTAGTTTGAAGGCGCCCTCGGCCCTCCCGGTCGCCACGCGGCGTTTGGGGCGTGATTACGATGAACGTTCCGTTCGGATGTCGGTCTGTGAGCGCGGCGTACTGACACGATGCGAGCGTCGGCGACGTTTCGAGACAATATCGGTCATCGACCTCAGAGGGAACATGACGCTTAGCTCCTAACGAAAGACTTATGTAAAAGTTACTCAATTTTTACGATTCCCCGTTATAAATTCTATCTCCTGTTATAGTATCACACGAGTGGCATCATAAATAAAATTAATATGATGAATTATTAAATTATTATCAACCACTGAAGCGTCGGCTTCCGAAGTCGCTCTTCGTGAACGATTCCATAAAATATTTAATGTAATAATTCATTGTTGGATTTGTTAGTGATCAAAAATATAATTTCAACATACTATTTTTGTTTATGAGATAAACTAGTCAACCCGCATCGAGGTTTGTTTTGTGTACGCTGGAGGTTATATTGTTTTAATATATTTAATGCTGTTTGTAAACATGACCATGACATGTCGTTCGTTCGTCGTACGAATGTAATGTACCGAATTTGTCCGACTTACACTTGAAATATAATTATAAAAATCAAAACTTATATAAACGCGAGTAATACTGAAATTTGTTCATTGCTTAGCTGCTATAAGGTTAATTGTCATAACTAACAGTTTTTATAGAAATTTATAAATAATCACAAGTGTAGGTCAACCGCTGGTAAATTGATAATTGTGCAAATGATCGAATCGCGTTTCTTGTATTATAAGCGGAAGCTTCGCGTTTAGCATCTTTGCAGAAAGTCCTCGTGTCCAAAGACCCCAAACGATGTAACTTCATGACCATATTAATATATCTGATTTCTTCCTGATCGATGAGAAATAAATCTGACTATATTTATTGATTACGTTCAAAGATATATAATTGTTCTGTGCCACTTTTACCATTATAATAAGATGTCAAAATGTTAATGTTGTTATATTTTCCCTTAACTTATTTCTTTTGTAAAAATAATTGAATTACATATTAGGGAATGATAGAGAATTGGACTTGTTGAGATTGTTCATTGGTTCTAGGATTGTGTTGTGGACCGTGCGATCTTATATAGGTATCTAGATAGAAAATGGATAGTGAATGTTGGTATACGAAGGCTGATTTAAAAAATCTTTTTTTATACATAACGGAAGATCGTGGTCCACACATCAAAGCCTTGGGCTACGCCGGAATAGACTGAATTGATTAATGAAAACAGCGAAAGCGTTTGCTATTCATCGACATTACGCAAATTCGTTGTACCGTCCCTACATTAGATTTAATGTCATTTACGACAAATCTTGTGTAGAAGATAGTGTCAGTTCGTATTTGATCGGCCCGAAAGTTTTATCGTTCGTCGGTCGGAATTATTGCTTCACACCAAGGGATTAGCAGGTTTCGTTCACGTTAATGTGATCGAAAGATTGTCATTATAATGCGAACAGCAAGGCAGTCTGCGCACGGTAAAACTGGGGGCGGACCAAGTGTAATCTGGCGCACACGTTTTCATTGTCAATGACAACACAAGGTGTCAAGTATCTAAAATCATTTTTGTAAAAATAACGTTTTACTTTATTTTGTATCATAGTATTTTGTTCAGCTATATTTTGTACAGTTAAGTTTGTTTAACATTCGGCTCGTAAGCATTTCAAAGTAGACTATGAGGTGACTCTGGTCGACTTCCAAATGTTTAAAAGCTTATTTTGTATATTCGGTGTCTTTTTAATCCTACGATGTGTTTGCTTTGTATCTATATTTTAATGTATCTTTATATAAATTTGGCATAGCTGAAAGTAACTTATTGAACATTCGATAAATAGCTAAATCGTATCTTTATTCTTAGGTTCATACAAAATTCTATTCGCGGGCAATCCCTAGTTTGCATAGAGCCGAATTTTGTATTTTATTTGTGATATTGATGATAATTTTGTATAATTATTAAGAGTTTAAGAACATGTTGTTAGAAGTTAAATTTTACTGGCGATTTTTTAAACCTTCGTGGTGCCTGGTCGTTGATCTTGCGGTTATTGTTGATAATACTATAATGAATCGTTGGAGTATTGTCGCCGTAAGTGATAACGGTATGATTCAATTAAAATTTTAGTTCACAGAAAAAAACACTTATTATTTTTAAAAAATCACTTAACCTTTTTCGTTGTTGATTCGAGTTAAGTGGTCGGAATCCATGATTCATAATAATATACCTTATGCTTAGCAGTAACCAAGAGTAATACTAAGATGGCCTTCATTAATGTTAAAAGTGAGAACTAATGATTGAAGAGCATGAGTCTCTATTTTTATATATTAAGCTGTTAATATGACATTGTTAAAATAATACCCATGTTTTAATTTAAATATGAAATTAAGTTTGAAAAATGTTAATATGCGAGTGTATATGATTACTAGGTATATTGGTAGAGGCTCATGGATTCAATTCAGACTTTCCTACAGTAAAGTGCTCTGTGTATAAAATGATTTTGTAACTTATTTGTAATCAGAGGGGTTTGTTGTTAACTGCATATATATTTTATATTGTAAAAGAAAGCTCGGAGTAACTTAAGTTCCGTTGTCGAAGTGCAAACATATTTGTGACCAATGAATATTGACACAAGTGAAATAAAGCATATTTAGTTTTATGAATAAATTGTTTTATTTTGACAAAAAATATCTTGTAATACAGTTAATATAACAAGTATAAATAAAATTAAAAACATATTCTACACAAAAATTAACAATTGTTTAAAACTGAAATACTTTCGCCACTATCGTCTTTCTCTCATATTTTAAAAATACCTATAGGTGTAGTTAATTATCCTTGAAACTCAATTCAATAAGTTGTTTTCATATTCTTATCTGGTCTAGCTGACAGGAAATATGGATTATGTGACCATGCAGTATAAATATCCATTGCATTATCTACGTCATCTTTTGGAAATCAGATGTTAAATTCCAAATGACTGTACTTATTTTAAACCTATTATAGCTAATAACCAGCCGGATGATATGTTATGTCTTCTAAAAACCCTTTTACGCAAATAAAAATTGAATAATGATCATCATATTATTTTTTTATAACAGGTACAGTGGCAAACGAACCTGGCTATTACTAGACGGTAAGTGGTCACTGCAGCTCATGGACTAACCAGTCAACTCAATATAGGATGCGGGTTCTACTACCTTAAACTGATCACAGAAGATGCTCACGAATATAAATAGGCCATACTCAGGATGAGTATACTGAAGTATACCGGTTATACTGAAAGGCAAGAACATATTTTTAAGTGTTAAGCAACGCTAAGTATAGGTTTGGTGGTTGAACCTCCTGAGTAGAAACATTCGAGATTATAAATAATGTTTCTATTTTACAGTTACTACGAAACAAATTTAGTTATATGTATTACAATTAATCTATACTCTCTAATTTTAAAATAATACATAAGCATTAATTATTTATTTTTAGTAATGCCATCGAGACAAACATAAATGCAAAACATTAAACTGCTTACAACATAATATATGTAATAGTATATAAAAATATTTTAAACAATTTCACATTATCTTTTATCAAATAAATTATTCTTATTAAAATAATAATACTAGAAATGGAAGTACATAATTTATATCTAAATTTGATAAAATCGTTTTCAAACAAAATTATACAAAAAAAATATTATAGGCCATTCGCAGTTGTAGAGATTGTAATTTGTGACATAACGGTATCGAAAATTATACTTATTTTATTACTTTATATCTATTTTGTACAACAACATCATTATTACTTACGAAAACACAAACATTATTTTCTATAATATAGCATTAGGCATATCTCTCTTACATAAACAAATGTTAAAAATATGTAACATTATTAAAGAAAATACAGTGTAAACAATTATTGCAACCTTATTCTCCCAAATTACTGCAAAACATATCAAATAGATTACTTAAGTATTCATTTATGATACAAAAATATTATTACTAATACAATTATTTAAGTATGGGACTAGAAAATGACTAGAAAGTATAGAAATGCAAACCATTTTAAACCATACTCCAACCAAATTATATTTTATTATATGAAGCATCTTTATTTTTTCCGGTGACTAAGGTCCACTTCAACGGTCAAACCTCACTCCATATGAACAATGTGTCAAAATAATAAATGTTATTTAAAAATATTTATTTGATTATTGTAAGCTTTAGACGTAAAATAAGATGAACATGTTATTTTATTTATCATCATTATAATTATTATGATCATGTACCAATTGCATCTAGTATCACCGACACATTTTTAGCGAGACAAAACCTTTTGACTCTAAATAGTAAATTTAAGTTTAATTTAGGTACAATTATTCTACATACATTTTGGTTGGAGTTTAGTTAAAAAAACAATTATTTGTGTATAAAAGAAAAAATAACAATATTGTCATAATATTTAAAGCTTTCTTAAAAATAAGTGTCGATGTAATAATTAATAAGTTTAGGCCCAAATTAGGAACATTAAAAACAATTGGACTATAATTAGTATGACAAAGATTATTTCAGATATATTATTATATAGAAATAATTAAATAGAAAGCCTACAAAATCACATTATGTTAATCCATTTTATTAATAATATAATGAAATGCAACAGACGAGATTATAATTAGATGCGGTTATACAGAAAATATCCAACAACTTTTTTACTTTTGAGTGAACACAGTTCAAATTTGGACCGTAAATAGGAAAATCATAAGTATCCTAGTATTTTGTTAGGAGAGTGCTCAAACTGCCATGATCTTCTGCATTTATGTATATGAAACTTAAAATTTGATTAGTAGATTGCAGATACGTGTGTCACACGATTTCACGTAAAATGTTAACAGGATCTTTTCTGCACAACAAGGTCCGATCAATCATCAAGAAAACAATTGAACCCCATGAGCATCATTACTTAATATTGCAACCAATAGTTTTAACAAATTAATTTTAACAACTTAATTTTTAATATTTTTCCAATGTTTTCACCATGCAGTCTAATTTTGGCACTATATATTTTAACAATATACAAATAAAAACACCAAATATTCTATTGCTGCATAGTATTACTCACATATTAATATATTAATCATATTTTAAAGCAATTCAATTTATAGTATATATTGAGCTTTTTCTATCATTATGTATGTTCTTTCTGATATCTTATA
Organism: Urbanus proteus proteus; assembly: GCA_018251915.1. NCBI lineage: Eukaryota > Metazoa > Arthropoda > Insecta > Lepidoptera > Hesperiidae > Urbanus > Urbanus proteus. The sequence goes on from DWPV01006870.1 coordinate 5,433, forward strand.
ACGATCTTGAGCACTTTATTTCGCACTATGTTCAACTCCTCATACATACTTCTAGTAAATGGATCAAAATTGCTATATTTCTTTTTTCTTCGGTATATTCCTTCTCGATTTGCTAATGTACAATTCATCTCATCCTTAAAGGAAAAAAAATGCATGTACAGTGACTTCAAATATCATAGCAATAAAATACAATACATCATAGCAATGCACAACAGAAAATAATAAGAATTTAATATAATACTTTTTTTACTAAGGTTATTATCCAATACGCTATTTTTTGTTGCTATAGAAGAATTATATGAAATTTAATATCACCTTCAATTTAATAACACCCTAATAACAAAATTTGAGGAACTTTGATATTTAAGGAGAACTGGTGACCCTTTAGGTGTATCATTGACATGATAAAGACGGGAAACCGCTAAATTTAAGTCACGGAACCGGTCGGACCATTAGGCCTGTGATCCGTTGTGGATAGATGGATGGTTATAATTTATTATTTATAAATTCATACCAAGCGTGAATATGTTCATAAGTCGACTTGCATTTTTTAAATTTATTTTACATGAGGTCTGTTCAAATACAGTAAATTGATTATATATACTTATGTTATCCGAAAATTCTAAATAAAACAATAATATTGCAATAAAAAAGTATGCAGAAAAACTCAAACATTTAAAATGCCTGTCCTGAAAAATTATCATTTTCGACTTGTCAATTATTCGACCTGGTACGAAAATGATACTTGATATGACTGGGAATCCTAGGTAAAAAAATATTATAGCAAATTATTGTGATATTTTCAGAGTGAAAGACAATGAGTAAAATATAAATAAAAAATGTTCTTACCTCAGTGGCTGTTTGGTTCAGAAAAGTCAATATTCCTTGCAGTGTGTGCCTGGTGTCGTTTACCAGCACTTCGTAGAACACTATGTGTATAGGCCCCTTGAACTGTGTTAGCCACATCTTGTGTAGTGATTCCCAAGCCGCCAGCTGTGTTGCCACATAATTTGACCAATCTATCGGGATAACAATTTATATATGTTTACAAACATAACGATTTACAATGCTATAATTAAAATAGATACAAAATTATGAGATGGTAAAATAATATCTGCTTGCTTTTATAGTTTATTGCATGTTACATTTATCATGGACATACAAACTACTAATAACGACTACAGTGAGAATATGTGAGCAATGTAAGTTATTAATTTTCTCTATATATCGACGCTGGAAAGCATAAATTGCTAAAACCTATACACTAAGTCTACATAAGAACTCTACATAAGAGCAAAAAAACTGTTTAGAAAACAGAAACAAAATATAACATACATTTTTCAACGTAGAAACGTAATTACCTCACATTTTTAGATAGAAGCAATATAAAGCTATGGTATTGATTCTAAGTTTTCTAAAAAGTCTTTTTGCTCTTGTATAGAGTTCCATATTTTTGGGATATAGCAATTACTTTCCAGGGTCAATATAGATAGACCTTGAAGAAGTTGCAGGTACCTGTACTTCGACGTTCTGCTGATCTTTTGCGAAATGCTGATTTAGGCGCAGTTCCTATATGTCCCTTATGAAGTCTATTGTAATCTGCCTGAAATTTAATTTAATAAGAAATAAATTTAATACTTTTATTAACATGACAATTTTATAATATTGGTGGTATACTACAATTAATATAACTGTAAATTAAGTTAAATGAAAACATGATAAAAAAAAGAAAAATAAAACAATAAAAATAAGGGCAACAAACAAAACATGCTTATGCAAAATTAGAATAGAATATTTATGTCAGTTTAAATTAAAAATAAAATAATTACCATAAAATTATAAAGTGCAGAGAGGAAACTTAGTGTTTGCAGCACAAAACTGAACTTAGGAACTGAAACAACACAAGCTTCATGTAATATCCAGCACAAAACAATAAACAAACAATACAGGTAAATAAAGAAAACGTGAAAAATACTACACAACATTGCTTGTGGAAGTGCTATAAGCTAAAATTCATATTGTAATTTTTTTGATATTTTTTTTGTTAGGGGGTAAAAACGAATGGTTTGACCGGAGAGTTACCACATGTTTTTTTTACATAATAGAAGTAGCTAATGAGTATGCAGTCCACCTGATGGTAAGTGGATACTGTCGCCCATGGATATCTGTAATCAACCCCAGAAAAGAACACAGTTCTACCTGAGGTTGGCCACAGATGCGTTGCTACGCCTGCGGAATTTGTTTGAACGTCTCGGATAAATATATCTCCCTTACCACACCATTCAAACTAGAACAAAGCAGCATTGAACACTGCTGTTATAAGGCACAAAAGAAAATGTTTGGCAGCGTAACATTTATTTCTAGCGTGAAGCAGTAATTGTATTTTTTTGGAAGGATGTAAAATGAAGCAACCAGCTTACTCCTCAGGAGCAGCACTGCACTTATGATTAACATAAAATAGTATAATGCGATCAAACTAAGAATAGGAATGACCTTCGGCCATTTTGTGACGTCATAGACGCTGTTATGATTGTTGTAGGTAGAGTTAGCAAAAAAATAATAATAATAAATTAAAAGATTTTAATCTGAATCTGAACTCAGCTCTTTAACTCCACTTATTTCCTAATTTTGTGAACAGTAATCATCATCATCATTATTATGTTCGTCACTACTGCTGTCACCTATAAATATACATCATGAATATCATCATTTCGTATAATATAATATATCATTTTTTGGTAATTCATAGAATTTCTTTAAGTGTCAATTGCTCAATTTGGCAATAAAAATACATGAAATTTAAATATATAAAATAAACTATGTCTTACTAATATAGTTTATATATAATATATATTTAACTGTAGAAATAATTATTTAATATTTAGATTCTTTTTTGAAAACCTTCTTTTCAGGTTAAACATTTTGATTTAAGGTCATTGACGTTCCTATTCTTAGTTTGATCGCATTATACATATTTTTCCAGTGTAAATAGACCTCAACACACAAGTACCAAACATATTTATGATCGATATCAAGTTCCATAATAATGGTTGTATGTGACTTATGTCGACAGTTGAGAACCGAGGATATACAGACAATATTTATTCGACCGACCGGTTGGTTTCAATGCGCCGGATATTACAAACTTAGCGACAGAAAAAAAAGTTTATGAATTGAGACAAGACACAAGAATAGGGATATTTTGTTTATAGTTTAAATAATGAAAATATGCCCAAGCATAAGCTAAAATTGGTATAATATCCGTTAAATAAAAGACGTTTTCTACACTCATAGCACCACAGTAGGATTTTCTCCTGTGTCGTGGGTGCCATGAACACACAAAAACGAATACACAAACACCCAGACCCAGAACAGAAATCTGAACTCATCAGATAGCTATCTGGCCGGGAATCGAATCCGACACGCGGGTCGTCAAAAAGTTAAAAAGATTTCATGTAAGACCAAATCTACCATTTTATAGACGTTAAAATGGTACATTTGGTCTTGCTGTCTTATAATGTGTCATTGTGATCAATTGGCCATTTTCATTTAAATTCGTGAAATTATTACAATTTCTTGAGATATTACATATTACAAAGAATAAAAAAAATATATCTATCTAGGATTTAATGTCTGGGCTTGTTTGTTATTTATATTTTTCTTTTATTTTCTTTACAGAATTAAATTCAGGTTGAACATCGATACCAATTGTTCCTATAGCATAAAATAATTCATTAATATTTTAACACATCGATTTTTCTGCTGACCCTACCCGTGAAAGTGTAACTAAATCATAATATTTATTATCCATTGTTTTATGAACTATGTTGTATACGTCTTTGTTGCGAAATTACAATAATATATCAAGAACTTGTGTAATATTTGGTAAACAATACTACGTATAACGTTTATAAACACACTGTAATACGAAAGTAAATGACGGTATTTGGGTATTGTTAAATTATGTGCAAGTTATTTATTGTGAAACTCGGGTCCACGGTTTGTCAAAGTCAAATAAGGAGATCCTTAAATTTTTCGAAATGTAACGGAACGTTAAAAAGATCTAGCGCTTCTCATTCAGTCTCGATTATTAATTAAGTATAATAACCCAGGACAGCGGGAGCTAATTAAGTATTTCCAAAATCAAAGTTTAGTTGTTACTTCCTTTATTTTTTTCTGGAATAGTGGAGCAGTCTTAAAACCTTCTCTATCTATGTTGAAATCTGTGTCCAAAAGTGGCACATAAGTAAGATTACAAATATATTCAAACGTTACTATCCCGTCAGTCAAGTACAAATTGCTATAATTCGTACTTGATTGACTCACGATAATTAAATTTAAATAGGCACATAACTTTTAAAAGATAATGATTTTGCGGGATTCGAACCTCGGACCCCCGGTTTCACAGCTTCAGACTGTATATAGAAGGATAAATATTAAATTTGATCAAATCTCCATAAAAGTGTTTTGGCAACAGTTTCTATTCTGCGAATCATCAAAGATCCTCGTAAGTACTGAGAAGTGCGTACGAATCCAATTGTAGTTGTCTGCAGAGCTGGCGATAAGACAGCGCGCGAATTGGATGGGAAGCGTGACCTTAGTTTATATAATGTGTTCTGTATGTTTATTATCTTATATAGAGATTGTAATAGCATATCAGAATTAATCCTTTCTGTGTAAAAATCAGTTTCTGAAAAATTGTAATAGCAAATCTGTTGACATGATGGTAAACGGACATGCCGTCCATGAACATGTAATACACCCAAATAAGATTATAGTTACACCTAAGCTTAGCGCGTTGCTAACCTTAAGAGTTAAGTTAAAAACCTTGGATAAGTAGATATTCCTTACCGTACCTTTCAAACCAGCAGCACTTAAAACTGCTGTTATTAGACAGATATAAGTGTGATCGTGATGTCCTCCGAATGGAATCACAAAGGGCCTTCAAGACTTATTTTTAGTACGACCTGCGTACTGTAGCGGGTACAACATACATTAGTTTGGTAAACTGCATGTTTGTTTGAAAGGTACATTAAAAGAACAGTTTGCCCTTTGTCCCCTCTTCACCTATCTCTCCTATTTATCCCAAGACATTAAGCATACCTACAATTTGTTTAGTTATATATTACGGAACCCTAAACCCTATTTCCCACTCCATCAGTCCTCCGTCACCACATCACATCAAAGCGGGTGAAATTGTTCGTGAATGTACCGCACTGCCACTGAAATAATATTTTTTTCGTCCAATGAAACGACTCAATGATGCGTTAACGATACAGGGTGTAGCGGAGAAATACTGGAGGTGTTAACGATACACTGTTCTCATATTTTATGAAACAAAAAACAAAATGTATTGATGAAAATGTTTAAGGATTTTAGAAGTAGGTAATTCATGGTGTGTACTTAAAACTAAGTGCGCCAAAAATATAAGTTTAAACAATGAGGTGTTACTATTTTTATAGCTGGGTTAATAATTTAAAGCTATACTTACTTTGAAATAAAATGTGATACATATTTTTATATGAAACTTTACATTAATTAAAAATAATATTTTTCGTGATATAAAACATCCTGTATAACCAATAAATTGTCTCCAACAGTGCTCTTTGAAGACATTTAAATAAATAAAACACGATCGATTTAACTTCAGAAGACGGCGGTTTTTAGGGTTCCATACCCAAAGGGTAAAAATGGAACCCTATTACTAAGCCTCCGCTGTCTGTCCGTCTGTCC
>DWPV01006871.1:0-11164 GCA_018251915.1 Urbanus proteus proteus
GGTTTTCCTGGTCTTTCTGGTCTTCATGGTCTACCTGGTCTTCCCGATCTTCCTGGTCTTCCTGGTCTACCTAGTCTATCTGGTTTTCCTGGTCTCCCTGGTCTTCCTGATCTTCCTGGTCTACCTGGTCTTCTTGGTCTACCTGGACATGGTTGCAGCTATGGCGCATACTACTGAAAATGTAAATACTAACGGGCAATAAAAATAAAAATAAAAATTGTTGCGTTATTGTTATTAAAAGAATTTTAGAGCAATGTTCACCCCAAAAGTCAAATAAAATTAAGGAATATGAGGTTTACTTCGGTTTATTTTCATTTTTTAATAGTTACATAAACAAGAAAAAGACAAATAAAAAATACATGAAAAGACCGTGTACATCTATACATCCTTAATAAGCTCAGTGGCCTTAGATAAAAGAACCGTACGATTATAATTCATTGGCCGAATTATATTTTTAGTCAACGAAGCATCATTCGCACCAGTATTTGCCTTATTAGATCCGCTGAGGGAAGCATTTATAATTAGAATTACAATTATATTTACTACACCTCAATCTCCCAATCCGTTCCGGTCACAGTAGGTGTCGCCGCCGACGCTGCACCACATGACCCTGCCTGGTTGTGAGGCAACTCCATACGAATAAGATGATGATGCTTAGGAGACTTACATTTAAAACAAACCCACGATGTTTAACAATTCGCTATATTATGAGAATTAATACATCTAAAATAAAGTTTGTTTGCCTTACTAAAGTCTTTTCTAAATCTTAGTTTTAAAGACAAATTATTACACATAGAAATATGATGTACCTTTCTGCAACACTTGCAGCCTACCTGGCTACTCTCCTCAAATGTCCCATGAGCTTTAGTAGTACCACTTGAGTGATGTGTCACACCACTAGATTTCAAAAGCCAAATTCTTCTAAAAATTTAATCAAATCCTAAAATTGAAGAAACTAAGCCTGTGCCTGTTAAATTTTCTTCAAAAAGTTTTGTAATTATGATCTAATCTTTTAAAATCTACTCGTATGCGTCCATTGATCAACTGGAACTTCAACCAACACGGATAGAAGTTGTAATAAAACCTTTGGTTCTCCGGCTAATGAATCTAAGTAATAAATCTTACATAAATATTACATAAATAAATTAAAATACAACGAATATTCTTAAACAAAAGTATTTATTAGAATCAAAAATCAATTATTACTAATACAAAAAATTAATCGATTTTAAATCAGCATAAATCTGTGAAGGAAAACAAATCATGAATAATTTAATTTATATTTTTGTGTGTTTAGTCCCACACAACGGTTTTTTAACGACATTAACAGCTAAATAAAAAATAAAATATTTACAGCAGATCCTTTCAGATTTATTTTTTTGTAATTCAGTAAAATCTAACAACTCTTCGCAAAGTGTTTTATTATGACTTAAACAGCGTATGGGAAGCTCCATAACACTCTAATGGATCAATGGACTTTTATCAAAGCACACAGTATTATAGGACATTAATTATTTAGTTTAGTTCTAAATACCCTAAAATTGATATTTCGGCTTGACAAATTGTATATAATAAGAGGTGGAGTTACATTCGTTTTAATAGTGGAAATGAGAAAAACAATATAGTTTTTAATACTATTTTATTGATACTTAAGTAAGAACCACGCACGACGAATATCTAGAACTACACTTATGATGTTTTAATAAATATATTCTATTAAATAATTAATGATACTATTTACAAAATGTACATATATAGGTTTAGGTTTAAAGATATTTATTCTCAAATAAGACATTACAAGTCACTTCTATGAGAACATTTCTAGCTTAATTAAATTTAACATTCATGCGCCTTACAAGTGGATATAAAAGTGGATATAAAAAATATTAATGACAAACCCATGCAACACATTTAATGAAATATATTTGCATTAGTATAAATATAGTCAGCTAGCTTAGTTTTAAACGTGTTGAATGAGTGTACATTTTTTATACTTTGTGGTATTTTATTATAAAGTTGTGCTCCCTCATAAGTAACCATTTTTTTCCAAAATTTGTTCTTACTTTAGGAAGTACAAGAAGACTAGCTCTACACTGTCTCCGTTCACTAAAAGGTTTTGCTTTTGTAAAACTTATGTTGGTTTGGATGTTTTTATTAAGGCATTTTCTTTATTACTTCTTTGCTCATACTGCTCAACTTTGCCAGTAAACGGTATCTATCGATGCTTTATGGTCGAAATATGTATTACATTCATATTATTATTCTCATCTAGAACTACCAATGTAATATTAAGTATTATTTAAATAATATAAATAAGTCTTTGTATTAAAACATACTAAAAATTTAAGTCTTGATAGCATTTCCAATGTAACTCAATGCATTCAAAAGTAATTCTGTATCTTCTTAACTTTGAATAAAAGTATTTTGAGTCTAAAAGAATTCCACATGGAAATAGGTTTTTGTGCCGCGACCACCAAAGTATTTTGACCATAAAACAAACACCGCGTCTCTTAAAAGAGCGAATCATGAAATACAGTCAATAAAAACGGTACGTTTTTGCCAAAAGACTACAGTTACGTGACGCACCGTGATTTCACAACTCTACGTCATCTGAAAATTTAATTTTCGACAAATCCGACGCCAACGCCATGGTTTTTGTACATTTTTTATATCAACGGACTTCTAACTGATGACCTACATGGACATTAAGGTCGGAACTTAACAGAACACTTAGTTCCTCAACAATTAACTTCAATAATTTGTGGGAAAAGGTTCAAACACCTCAGAAAGTACCTATAATAAAGATAATAGTTTTCGTAGTACAGTTACGTAGTTCGTTTTTTGTCATGGTTTTTATAGCAATTGTCTTCGTAGTAGGTGTATACTTCCGAATTTTTAATCAGTTGAAAATAAGCGTCTAGGAAAATATTTTGATAAATGTTAACGAGTTTGTATATAAACCTAATATGTATCATTATCTTATTTCCAGATTAAGTTATTACTTCATAAGTGAAGAAGTTAAAAGGAAGTACAATTTTTATATGATTTTAAGTGTTTAAGTATTTCCTTCAGTTCTGTTCTGTTTCCAACAGAATTGAACCTACCACGCATTGTCAATTCTACCAAAACTTTGTTTTAATAATGAAAACATCTAATGTACTTAATTATTGTAATATTACTATACTGGTTATTCCTTATTGTGTGCTGAAATTTTACCAGAATAAGATTTATTTATTTATTTCTTTATTTCTTTCTAATCATTCTAAGAATACAAATTAAGCTGCTTTACTAACAAAACCTAACCTGTACATGTAAATAAAAATTAGCAAAAGCAGTAAAAAAATAAATTTCAACCATACAATTCTAGACAAAACAACAGACAGGAAAACGGCCTTAGACCAACAACGAGACAGCAACAAAATAAACGTCGATAAATAACTTATAATAATAGAGTGGTAAGCCAATTCTGAATGTTAGTCCAATTTTACGAGTAGCCCCATTCCGCGCGGCCCACTTCGCCTAACGGTGAGGCGCACGCGACACGCGCTTTTTGCGACCACCGAATTAACTCTGCATTTAGATGTGCTTGCTCTATGTACATAATGTGGGCCTTTTGGGCCTTCGTTGTAATTATTGTAAGATTAAAGACTGGGGTAACTTATAATGGGCCTTTTGGGCCTTGCTTGAAATTATTTGTAAAGACTGGGGTAAGATTTTTGGGGATAGTTGTCCATAGTAAGTGGTTACTTGGGAATTTTGTCTTGACCATAGTAAGTGGTTAGTTGATATTTTTATTACTTATTTATTGTTTGTTATAAAAATATTAATGAATTTGTTAATATGTAATATAAAATAATGTTATATTATTAGATATACAAAAAAACGATAAATGTGATAGGTTATTATTACTATTAACAATTTATCCAGAATCCTTGGCGATTTCAGTACAAAATTGATGTGCTTTTCTGTTTTATACAATTATTACATACAATTTACAGATCTTAATTTTTGATAACATAATGCTATCGTAAATTAGAAATGTAAGAAGTTAGATTTTATTTAAGTCTTTAGCATTATAACATCTACTTATCTTTGAGTAGGTCAAATATTGAATACGTCTCAACGTCTCTACTCGTATAATAAAATATATTTCAACTTGACTAATCGTTTTATAAGCATCCAATTAAAACTTCTTAGCATTACAAGTGAAACTGAATACCGTTCTGAGTAGAAATAAATTTATTTCAACAAGATTAATGACTTTTAAAAAATGGGAACATGACGCTATATCGAAAATGCAACTCGTACATATTTCAGAGGTAAAGACTTCAACGCACTCGACTAATGAATTTCTTATTCAAAATGACATTGTTACAAGATTTAATAAAATGCATATACGGTCCATTGTGTGTGTTGTCTGTCCATATTTGTGTATTTTATTCTGTAATTTTTACATTAATTAATTTTTTATTTATATTTGATAGATGGATCAATTTAGTAATTTGCACTTGAATAAAAAGGTATGTATGAACTATTATCTGAAATACTTAAATATTCAGCCAGTGTAAAGAATATAAATGAATAGATTAGAAATAAAACTGAAACAATTAACAAAATTAACATCCACTAGAAAAACTATTTAAAAATCTCTGAAGCAAATAAAAATAAAAGTAAAGTCAAATATAACTAAAAGAAAAGAAACATCTTAAAAATAAAACTGAAACAACTAAATAAACATTTACTTGAAAAAGTCTAGCAATTTTACTACCGGAGCAAATGTTATCATTGTTTCCAAGGTTTTATCATAACATTACAGTGTTCATTACACAAACATTAACAAATCGGGAGGATTCAACAAATTGACGAAGTTTTAACAAAAACAACTGAGATCCATTGCTACATTCTTACTTACCTTAGCTCTTTGAAGTTTTTTAGTCTCCTCTAACTCAACGGAATACAGCCTACATTCCGATGGCAAACGGTGAGTAAAATCGTCACGGTACTTTTATTGCAGGTGTCATAAACGAATAAACAAATACCTGGGCTTATTAAAGAAAAGGTTGCGTTTTCCTTTGTCCAAGAATATATTTTAGTTAATATTTATTTACGCTACCTCTGCTACGGTAACTTTGTCGGTAAACTGCTTTTAAAATTGTAACAGGACCGCCGGCGAGTGTAAAGTAAGTTTATTGCTAACTGTTTCTCTTTATTATTTGTAACCCCTAATTAAGTTAGGTAAAAGTTACTAACGTTAAAATTTTAAACATGATACAAATAGTGTGTGCTGAGTTCTGGTTTGAAGGGTGTGGTTAGGGAGACATACTTTTCCGAGGCGTTCCAACTCAGTCCTTAGGAGTAACAATGCATCTGTGGCGGAACTCATGACTTATCAGGTATGATTGTGATTTTATCTGGAGTTGATTACGATTGTCCATGGGCGGCAGTGGCCACTTACCATCAGGTGGACTGCATGCTCGTTTGTTGCTGCGATCCTATAAACAAATAGGACATATAACGTTAAATTCGTGCGTTCGTATACGTATAATGTTATTATGTATTTACTTTTCTAAATAGAAAAAGAAAACAAACACGCAATCCACCTGATGGTAAGACCATTGCTGCTTACGGATATGGCAATTGAACCTGAATAGTATTGGAGCCCTTTTGGAAGTTTACCATAGAAGCTTTACCTTCTTCAACTTTCCCTTAGGACCGAGAAACACGATGGTCTATAAAACACAGGAACAATTAACTCTGTTCATTAGACAGAAATCCCATCTCTATGCACCAAGCCATCCTAAGCCCACAAGTACCAGGATACATATTAAACATCATCGTTACGATTTCCGCCCGATTATATCGTTCTGACCGCTAATCGAACCTAGTACCCTCTACAGTGCAAACCGGTACGGCCACTATTGTGTCAGGAGGACCTACCTTACTACTATTGGCTGATCTATAGGTACTAATAAAGAAAATTGAAATGTCTGTTTGTGATTTCAATTTTTTTTTACTTCGTGCATGTGAAAGTTTACATGATACCTATGTACATGGTCTATAACGAAAATGCAATTAAAAAAAATAACTGTCGTTCTGTCTGTTTGGCTGAGGTAATCTTCTAAACGGCTAGACCGATTTTGACGGAACTTTCACTGGAAGATAGCTGAAGATCTAAGGCGTAACATACTTAGGCTACTTTAATTTGAAGAATCCATTAAAGCTCGCTTCACGCGCACGCGCGCGCCGTCGCGAGAGAGCGGGATGACATCTATGTTTAAATATGTATTCTTTTTTTACTTTTTATACGTGGGCGAAACCGCGGGGATCAGCCAGTTCAACATATAAACATAAACTATAACTTATATAAAATAAGAATAGGAAATTATTAACGATGCAAGTAACGAAGATAAAATTCAAAGAGTTTTGAATTCGATGCTCGGCCAGACATGGTAAGTTTAGATTTAATTTTTTGGTCTAGGTTTTTGTGTTTTCATGCCAGTCTTATCCTAGTTCTAATCCTGTTGTGGCATATGAGTCCAGAAAACATTTTTTTGTTATTCAGATACAAAGTACAAAACAACGTTAAAGCCTTTCTTCGCTATAATAGTAAAATATAGACAAAGGGACTAAAAACTATTGTTTACATCGGAATTATCTGTTAACCTACAAACAAAGATTGTGCAATTATAACTTTAAACCATCACGAAGACACACATGTTCGTAATTTGAGACTCAAAGACGTTTTGTTTGTAAAAGAGTTTTGTGCACACAAATGTTGTAATTATTATTTATTATTTAAACGTTAAGTAAAAAATATTTGAATGGCTAAAACACATTTGCGATGTTTTATAAGTTACTAATGAGACGTTAGTACCGTATCAAATGTTAAAGTATTGTTTGTGTTTAGTGGTTTAAAACATTTGGCACGTGTTTTAAGAATTGACTACAGAAAAAATAAAGAGTATGAAAAGAGTACAAACATGTCTTTTTTTCTGAGACTATAAGAGACCTAGACCTATGAGAGTATACGTTTTTTAAATACGTATTGTAAAACGCCATATATTGTAACTAAAAGATGCCTGAATCATATCAGTAAGATTTTTACTGTGATCACTTTCAAGGAAAAATGCTCTTGGAGATATTCGAGTTAACTTGTCGTAAGTTTCATGAAATTCACCTCATACATTAAACACATTATGGAATTGTTCTATATGATCCGATCCATTCGATCCACTTGAGAACTACGTTGGAAAGCCTCGTCAATTAATAGAGACGTAGCTAACGAACCGCAAATGAACATCTGTAACTAACCAAAAAAAAATCAGGATCCTACCTTAGCTGAGCGAGTGCGTTGCTACCCCTAAAGATTTTGTTAAAATACCTCGGATAAGCGTTGTACGTTATATCCTTCAATTCTTTGTGCAGTAGCATTTAAGACTGCCATAAGACAGTTTGATAAAAATAAAAGTAGGTACCGAACTAAGGATATAAGTTCATTTATCCGTGAATCCTAACAAATAAAATAGTTTGTCCGTTAAGCTCTGTGTGATCCAACCCAGAACACAAGTGGAGCGCGCCGCATTGTCACTTCACAATACGACACGGACTTTGATGCGAAGGAAATGGACTCTAAACCTTAAAAAATATCTAAGAGCCAGTGATGGTATCTATATATTGTTATATGTATTTTGTATGTGTAAGTGTTGAAGAAGTTTATTATTTTTCAGTTTTTAATTTTTTCTTGACTTTATACATTCTTAATACATACTTCATAAACATCTTGTTTTACTAAACAAACAAGTAAAATAATACTAACTTACTAATATACATGATAATAGTAGATTCAAAGTTATTTTCCTATTAAAAATTCATAAAATTAGTAATATGTAGTGAGTAGTAGTAAGTAAATATCACGTGATTAAACGGTGAAGGAAAACATTGTGAACACCTGATGAATTTTCAAAGTAAAATGTTTTCATAATTGTTATCATCAGCATAGTAGAGCAGGTAGAATAATCTTTGGTAGTGATAAGACAGTAATGAAGAATATTAATAGGCACGGTTCCAAAATCTGACCCAAAATGCAAGTGGAGCGTGCGACTCTGATTCTTGAGCGACTTCACACTCTCGGCGAATAGGTTCACTCTCTTCAACGTAGTATGTGAATCGCCAAACTTAATTATTATTTTTATTCTATTATCATAATATTTATCTTATTTTGTCTTATTAAATGTGAAGGAAAAACGAATATACGTAGTACGTGGTAAAATATACGATAGGCAGTAGATTATTTTGCGAATTGATTTACTCGTATCAATGACATACTCTTACCTATGTGGCCAATAACAGCAATATTAAATATATCAATAGTCTATTGACAACATTGACTTTTTAGCAATAGGTTGATATATTTTGCAATTTCAGTTTTTTATAAAAGAAAATACTGCGAGAGTATAGATCTATCGTATACTCAAACCTCGCGAACTTTGAGACCGAAACACAATGGGCTTGACTTTTATTTGAAAACCTTTTTGCAAACTGCCATTTCATTGTCAGTGCTAAGTTTTAGACGCCTCGGCAGTAATTGTGTGGCTTTAATAATTTACAGTGAAAGTAAAATATAGTTATAATGATGGCGCTTAGCATTGTGACCTACATTGTTGTTGTAATAAAAACAGTCAAAATATGCCTATGTTTTATATGTTTGTATATTTTTTTGGGTTTTTGGGTTGCATATATCTACATTAATATGATCAGTTAAATAGTTACTTATGCAGAGAATACTTATGTACTTATTATTTTTTGGATGATATCGACACTGGAAAGCGGAATTGGTCTAATTCAAAAATATGCAACTCTACCCAAGGGCGAAAAATATTTTTATATCTTAGAAACAAAATGATGACTTTATATTTTTACGACCTAAAAACGCAAGGAATACTATAATATACGTTTGTAGGATGAAAAAAAATTAACGTTATGTTATTATTTCTAAGATATAATGAAACATTTTTCGCTCTTGCATAGAGTTGCATATCTTTGGGTTACAGCAATAACGCTTTCCAGCATCGATATCTTTCTATTTCCGATATACCCTTGTCGGTAAGATATAAAAATTTTAACGCACGTCGATATGTAGCCGCAAATTCTAAACTTTGTGTGTGACTAGCCTAAACCGAAATCGAGAGCATGCATCGTATAAAGCGAAACATCCGGAGCCAAAATAGCGCGTAACACTTAGCAACACCACGTCAATATTAGCTCGATGTTGTTTATTTTCCTTATAGGCTTACAGTATACGGTATCAGAAAATAGTGGTTTCTGATTTATAAGTATCAAGTAGACAAAGACCTTACAAGACGCCCAATAATAAGTTTGCTGCCTCGGTTGGACATAGAGTTAGAGTCCTGTTTGTCACTAACATATGCGTTGCCAATGTTGCCATCCTTGAAAACTTAGTAGGAACTTCAGGAGTTGGTAAATTCGCTCGGCGTTGACTCCGGTGGCATCACCACTACCTATACCTCTATGTGTGACAATAGTGTTAAGCACTACAGAAAGAAAAATGTCTGATTGGTAAAAAGACATTAGAACTTACTCCTCAGGAGTAGCAGCGGATCTGTCGCCAACCTCAAGTCTGACTCTCGTCTTTTCTGGTGTTGCATACGGCAGTGGCGTAAGATGAAAACAGCGCTTAATGTTGGTTAGTTACCATTAGCAGAACTATGTGTGATTGCAGTTATAAAACCATATTTTTCCGTAATTCAAAATATCTGAGTAAAACATAATTTGTATAGATGTAAGCTATATTTACAATACAGCTTCCATAAATACAAATACGCAATTTTATAATCTCTTACATGTCTAGCTAAGCGTGACAGTATACAGGCATGAAATACCAAATAGAGATCGAACCTGGGTCCGAAACGCAATAAATTACTCAAACCGAACAAAGCGTCACCTTTCAAAGAACTTGAGATCACGTTCTTACAGTAGCACAATTAGACAACAAGGTGGCTACTAGTTGGAAAAAATAAAAAGATTGCCACAATACTTTGCGCAATTGAAGTTGGGGCACAATGACCTACGGGTGGGCCATTGGTCACACCTGATTCAAAATTAGATTGTCTTTGAAATGCCCAAAAACCCTATTCTAGCTTTTTGGACAATCGTAAAGATTGTAAACACTTTAGTTACGCTTATCCTTGAGACGCTGATGGTGGTAACTAGGTAAGAGGTAGATATGAAAAGATTTTGAAATTATTTTCAATTAACTAACTAAAACTTTTTGATCGAAGGAACTCAATTTTTATAATTCTTAATAAACTTTTTCAAGGTAGAAACATTCTGGTTCGAGGAGGTAGCATCTTCACGTCTATTTCTAAAGCAGTTTCAAGCAGTTCTTGTATTTCGTGGAAAAGGATTGGATTGGATTTTCTTATATATTTGGCACTCAGCAGTAGCAAGGTATTGGATTGGCTTTAAGTAGAATACCTGTTCGATATGGAGTTGATGGCAGATATCCATGGGCAGCTGTGACAACTCTTCAGGTAGACTGGCATGTTTGGTTGCTACTTAGGGGGATTGAATGAGTTCATTTAAATACGTAACTATGTTTAAAATAATTGTTATTTATATGGTTCTTAACTTTTGAGGCTTTAAACCACAACATTATTTGAGGTTTTTTCATAAAACTATATCATTACGACGACACCAATAATAAAACATTACCTGATTCCTATCAGTATAATTGAAAGGTGATTAATCTAAAATACAAATGACATATTTTTGCTTCAATATAAAGTACACATTGTTATTTTAAATGGGTACATTCCTTACATCTTTAGATTGTCGGACCTGTCGGTGTAAGAACGAACATAAGAAGTACAAAAAATACAGCGTATCGTTATAAAAATGTCAGAGACATTCCATTTCACTGCTAACTAAAGCTTTATTGAGGTAGAAACAAAGCCTTCCCGGTATTATGTTCCCCCACAATAGGTAACCAAAATATTTACGTGTAAAGTAGCTACCGTCTGTCTGTCCATTGTGTCGTTGTGAACCTGTCACTACACTTCTTTGAGTTATGTTTTTAACCGACTTCCCAAAGGAAGAGAGGTTATCTATTCGTCGTGTATATTTTTTTTTTTTTTTTTTTTTTTTT
>DWPV01006872.1:0-11163 GCA_018251915.1 Urbanus proteus proteus
GCCGCTGCCCGCCAGCGCCGCCCGCCACTCCGCGCCACTCCGCGCCACTCCGCGCCGCGCGCCACTCGCGCCGCCGCGCCACCGCGGACGGTCGCCACCTCGCCATCTCGCCACCGCCAGTCACACGCACCACACCGCACTCCTCACACATGAGTTTTCCTCCGGATTTTCTCAATCGACATTGCTCGACGCCGCCCGCTCGGAACGCACGGACGCCAGCTATCAGTTAATACATTTTTACAAAACTTAGGTTTTCCTTCGCCGATGGAAGAATGTATTATTTCTGAACAGGTGTGCCGTCCTCACGCATGCGCCGTACCTAGTGTTTACTAAAACGGGCCGTAGAGTGGAAACTTTTTGCCTAACTTTAAAAATAACTCGTAGGTAAGGAACATGAATGTAATTTCAAACACACCTACTTAAAGTTACTTATTATAGTAATTAAGGAGCGATAAATGAAACCACTTACTGAAATAGTTATCACCAATTACCTATTTGATAAAGTCATCTAAAATATAGGTTCGTTTGAAACTGCGTAGTCAGTTAGGTTTATGATTAAGCTAGCTACTTGTATTTTGTAGGCGTGAACTTAATTTGTTACAATTACCTTCAAGTAAAAAAAGGAATGGTACCCAAGTATCATAATCATAATTATAATAAGTAGGTAGGTAGGTATGTAGTTATCCACGTAGATGCGTAATGACTAAAGAAATCTACAGTCTAGAGAATTATTTTATCACAATTTGAGTTTACCTACTATGTACCTAGGCACTTATAGCTTCCTCATACAATACAATGTTAATTAAAAGTTTTACCTACCTACACTTTTCTATTAATATTAACAGACATTTATACTAACTAATAATGGAAAACAGAAGTAATGACTTAAAAAAAAGGTACCTACCTAGATGAAAATAATCTTCAGTTCATTACAATGAATTGCCATTTGTTTATCACTTTCTAATGGGTAGTTATACTTCACCTAATCTACCTACCTAACTACTGGTAGATACCTATATGAAAAAGTAGCAAGTATATGGGAATTGGTTTTATAATAATAGATATGTAGTCTACTTTATACGAGGACACTATTGAGTAGGCATAAGGTACCTAACCTATAGCCAGATATATAGGTAAAAATTAATATTAAATCCTCAGGTGTAGACCTATTATTAGGTAGGTAGGCATAAAAGTATCTAACAAGTTATTCAAATACACGACGCAATTTTGTTACAATTTATACATAAAATTAGATAAAAAGTCACAAAGTTGTTTCAACTTTCTAATTTGCCTTGGGTAAATTGAAATTTATAAAACTTGTAGGTAGGTAGAAATTTAAACAGGTAGGCAGAAACAACAGTTTAGTAAGTAACTATACCTACCAATTTCTACCGCAAATGTCAATAGATAGCTCGAGTTCTTTTTTTGGCGAGCTTTGATGGGACAGTCTAGCTTTAAGGAGATATCAATACCTACTTAAATTATTCCATGGTTGACGTTTCATCATAGGACGAAAACTCATTTAATAAAAAAAAAATCACATGTACCTAGTTAATAAACAACTAGTATCTTTTATATGTAGGTATATATTATGTACCTATTTATAAACAAAAAGTAGGTAGGTAGATACCTTGATAATCAAAGTCAAATTGGTTTCTTTTTACTATTGATAAGTGAAACAGTACAAACTTACATCAATATTTTAATTATTTTTACAAGATTCACCTAGTGTTTAAAATTCGACCAACTAGTACCTAGATAGCCTACTTAATCAAAAATTAAAAAAACAGGTAGGTAGTGTACATCTTGCGCCGCCTCTTCTCCATAACGAATAAACCTTCCGAGGCGGTGGTAGAGTTTTGACGTTCAAAAAGTGTTCAATATGAATCAACTTTGAATAAATGAGATTTGATTTGATTTGATATGCACCTACACAGTCAATATAACTAACTACTGAAGAAAAAAAAAGAAAATCAATAAAATAAAAGAATAAAGGGTACCTATTGAATTGTTTTCATTTTTGCCATTAATTATTTTATTACCTTCCTACTTACCTTTCCGTGGGTATCAATAAAGATATATAGATACCTCTCTATTGTTCCTGAACATTATTATTATCTATTTAACATTCCGAACTAAAGATCTTTTTGTGATGTTAATAATTTTAAACACGGCTCATCTGATTTTAACGGGACTTTTATTTAAAGACAAAGGCCTTTACATCTGAGAGATACAGGTAGGTAGGTATACAAAAAATTAAAAGGAGATCTGTTTGAAGTAAAATTAATTATAAATATTTGTTTTTATCCATTCACAGCGCAAATATTACGAATTCATAGTTTCTCACAAGTTAAAGATTATGAGCTAATAAAAAATAATTGAAACAAAAACTCTTATAATGATACCTAACTATCGTATTTGCCAAAAACAGCACCCAACATCAAATATACTAATTGTAGGCTTACAAGCTTATCACCCTGGTTTTGTCTGCTTTCATTTTATTTAATTTAAACATCTGGGTCATAAAAAAACATGTTTATCAGTAAAAAACGGGAATGGTAGAGTCAGGTAAAGTATTTAAAAATCATTACGCTTTTAAAATTTGTTGTATTTGTCAATGAATCAGACGTACCTATTTATTTTTATATATTTTTAAAACAACTTCCATTTTTTGGTATCATGTACCTAGTTACCAGTTCCTAACCATGACGATATTTGTAATCACGTAGTCCGACTTAGTTCGTTGTTTATAGAGATTCATTAAATAAAAAAATAACTGTAATATTAATTAATATTGTCAGATAATAGATCCAAACGACCTCGTATAATAACAAAATTAAGTATTATTTTAAGTCAAACAATTATTCTTAATGACCGCTATAAAGTTTAATATCTCAAAACATTATAATATCATTTTTTATAATATCTAATAACAAAGTGAATTTCCATAAATTTTCCTGGCGATTTTTGTAAGGATAATGACCGACAATTTTTTTACTCTCATAGGAATTATAAATAAAAATACATTTATTTGTTTTTTAAGGAGTTTGCCTAAGTTGTCATGTACTAGCTGCCTCATTTGTAATGTACTAGCTGACCCCCCGCGGTTTCACCCGCGTTTAAAAAGTCAAAAGGAATACCTACATATGTATTTAAACATAACTAAAAAAATATAATTGCATTTTCGTTATAGGTATCGTGTATACTTTCATATGCATTGAGTAAAAATGTTATTTTGAAATCACAAACAGATACTTCAATTTTATTTATTTGTACAGTTTAAATACCTGTAGGTAGGTACCTACAGGTACCTACCCAACTTATAGGCTTCCCTCATTATGAATGTTTATAGGTAGGAATACTTAGATAGAGCCTAGAACGTCTATTTTTAATCGATATAGGTTTCTTACTTGTACTGTTACGTAACACTTAACCAGGTAGGTCCTTAAATTGGTAGTAAACCTACCTAAGGTTTACTATATACCTATTACTTACGAAAGTAGGTATTGATAATAATTTTAGTGATATTGTATTTTTGTTTAATAAGTACCTAGGTAGCTAGATTACTTTCTTAACGCAATATACCTACAAAAAAGTAAAATATAGTAAAAAAAAATATAGTGTAAAATATAGGTAAAAATATATTTATTTAATCAACCCCACGTCGCTATTCGTACTCAAAAGCGTGATAGAGTTCCGAAGAAGTCTTTCAGCTCTATACCTATAGCGGAACAGTATAGATACAAATGTAGATACCTACCTACATTTGTAGATAGGTATGATAGATAGGTATGGTATTATTTAAGCAGTAGTAGGTAGTGGTAGCGACGGTGGTCTCAGGTAGAGTTCCAATTCTAATTAAGGCCATTAGGTAGGAACTAGGAACCAAATTGGTTGCAATACCATCAAATAAACTGCTTTTTCGTTTGTTACTTCAATTTTATCAAAAAAAGTCAAAATTATATTTTATTTTATTTTATGGTAGTAAAGCCGGACGGCTTTACTACCATATATATAATACCATACTATATGATACCATACATACCATACCATACAACACCATAATATATGATAGATATCAGTCACTACTGGCCGTAGACATCTTAATCAAGACCAGATTAAACTAGAATCTTACATGAGGTCGACCACAGATGCATTGCTATCCCTGAGGGCTAAGTCTTTACGCCTCGGATAGGTTTTTCTAACTCACCACACGCTTCAAACTAGAACACAACACTTACCTACTACTGTTATAAGGCATAAACTGGTTTGGTGGTGGCGGTAATACCGTCGGAATTGAACCACAAAAAGTTCTTTTGACATGTATAATACTCTTCAACTCATTAGGAACTATCCTAGTGCACTGCAATTGGTAGACTTCACCCACCTCTGAGAACATTTTTTAAAGAACTTTCAGACGCATAGGATTCCTCGCGACGTTTTCCTTCACCGTTACATCAAAGGACAATTTATTTTTAAAAGGTATAGGTACTTATTTTGGGTCAGCAAATGATAATTTATTTTCAATAGGTATATTCATAAGGTATAACGAAATATAACGAAACATATATATAACGAAAATATTGTATTTTTTTAAACGTACTGAATGACGCAAATGCTAATGTTATTGTGAAAAATTGTAGGTAAATGTCCGGTACAGTTATACAAGCATGGTTTATTGGCTTTGCTTATCACGCGTTTAAACAACAATGGCGTTTTACTTTGAATAATTCATTATTTACGTAATTGGTCACATACAATGTTGCAATTGCAGACAAAATATATCTAGATATATTTTTTGCAACGTTTTCTTGGTAACTTAGGTAATAGGTTTGTTAAATTCGTCCTTAATGGGCCAAGGGACGGCTCGGGACGTCTTGAACTTATGAGCGTATTTGAAATTAATCTTCAGAAACTTAGACGGTGAAGGATAGAAAAATGCTATGTCCAAAGAGGTATAAGAAATAAAGAAGAAATGAATAAATACATGAATAAAATTTAATAAAAAGTATGATCAAATATAATTCTGATAAAAATAAATTATACCTGCACCGGTAGGTCTCTGAATCGAATCCAGCTTCATTTTAAAATGTAGGTACCTACCCAACGGTTACAAATAGGTACATACTAAGCTTATTTAATTTTCAACATTAGACCTTTACATTCTAGTGAAAAACTATCATCACTTTGATCTAAAAGCTCTATTAAAATCGGTTAATACATAACATGTAAATAACCCCTTTTACACTCATACCCCCACAGTAGGATATTTTCCTATGTCGTGGGTGCCATGGACATATACTCGAAACCCAGACCCAGAACAGAAATCTAAATTCATCATTCAGATTTCTGTCTGGCCGGGAATCGAACCCGGGACCCATTGCGTCATACCTGGTAGGTATAGTAACCGTTCCGCCACGCGGATCATCAGGTATCAGTAAGAAACAAATTTTAAGTTTTTCAATAAAAAATATTCCCGTCTACCTATTTAGTAATCTCGTTCAAACAGATTTCTGAAAAGTGTAAACATTGGTGAGCAATTAATAATGCAATATCCAGAATAACTCAAACATAACAAAGCGACGTTTTTGGGTCACTCGCCATATCTGCGGGCCCTACGTTTAAAATACTTCCAACATTTTGTGTGGTAGGTATGGAAAAATGTTATAAATTGATAATAACTTTAAAATAAGTATTATAAAATAATATATAGTGCACGGTAAAAACATATAATTTAATTAATTCAAAATAAATATGACCCAATATAATAGGTAGTAGGTAGACATTCTGCATAAGTAGATCATAGAGTATTTTTTTATAATTTAGGAATTTGAAATATTTTTTTCATTTTCATATACATGAAAAAAAATATATCGTAAGTAGTCATTGCTAGATATACCATGAAAATTTCTATTTGAAGTTGGCCACAAATGTGTTGCATTAGTCCTTTGTCCTGAAACTAAACTAGAACGCCTTGTGTCAACTATCCACCTATTTTTTATAGATTGGCAGTAACGAATTTTATCTATCAATATTTTTTTTGGAAAACTTATGGCTTACCTTATATTTTGACTACTTATTGGGCGAATACCTATGGGTCTTATCTACCTCCTAAGTATAACCACGAAGTTCTACCACCTTAGTGTTTTAAAAGTACATTCTAGCCAGGCTAAAACAAGTTAATAGAAGCCGTTAATGGCTAAGCAAAGCGAGGCGTGGCGGCCCGCCTTCGAACCCGAGTCATTAGGGCGATGCAGGCTTTCCTACAATGAAATATGCGCTGATTTGATGCTTATGTACATATGCTAAAGTAACTACATAGTTTGTAAGGTATTAACTACGTCAACAGTTAATTAGAATATGTTTTTCAAAGTGTGGTCACAGGCAATGATGGTCCAGTCTTTTTTTACGTATCATGGAGACTCATGAAAAAAAAAACGTTAAAATATGTTAATGACAAACCACAAGATACCTATTGAATTCGTTATCTGAATCATAGGTAGATATTATAAATATGTAGGAAATATTTTGTTACTAAACAGGAAGGGACTCTATCTATACCTATAGGTATACCTTATAATAGGACTTAACCGTATTTTATTTTGTTGAAATATTCTCCTGAGTCATATTTTTATGCAAAATTGAGTAATATTAGGTAGGCACACTTCGTCCTTTCCGCATAATTAAGCAATTCATTAAAAATTAACCTACCTACATAATATCAAATGCCTATCTATATACCTATATAAAATATTTAAATAAACTATAAAGTAGTCTGGTATATATTATTACAAAAATAACTAGCTACATAGGTATATAGTAGGTACCTACGTTTCTATAAAAACTAGATACGTCTTCGAGCCTCCAGCCATTTCCTTTTATTCATAATTAAAATCATGATTAACGCACTACCACTTACCACATTAACTTCCCATTAAAGTGTATGTTCTAACCTTTTTACGTACACACGTCTATTTACTTATAATTAAGTAAGATGGTATCGCGAAATACCTTTTTGCTAGAAATTCTTAATATCAAACATCGCATTGTATAGTTTTTAGTCGTATATTTGTGACAGTAATTGTAAGATGGGTGATTGCTACGCAGGCTTTGTTAGTTATCATGTCATCTGGCTGAAAACTTTGACCTAGGTTATAGTTAATTAGTAGATAACAACCTCTGAGAATTACGTTTTTGTTAGTCACTATCACTACATAGGTACCTTTTATACTACATAGTATGAAACAAAGTCGCTTTCCGCTGTCTGTCCGGAACGGATTTTGATGCGGTTTCAAGAAGAAGATTTATGTGTATAATGTTTTATTGTACTTATTGCAATTTATATAAATTGGTATATAAGGCTTTACACGGCAGGTGAATATGCTGGCAACAGCTAGTATTATAATAAAAGTGCCTAAAAGTGCCTAAAGTGCCTCAAATATGTCTACGTCTACTGTCTAGATATTACCTAAGTACTAACTCTAATTGTAGGTATTTATTTTTACCTTACAAGTAGGTAGAGTTCTTCCTACTCTACGAAGAAATGTTCAACTTTATAATAGAATCATATGAGGCTAAACTAGGGCAGAATTTTGATATTTATTCATAAATTTAAATTGTCATTATAAAACCTCGCAACACTTTTCTTGGTAGGTGATTTAATGCAGTATATTTCCAGATATTATTTACTTAATTTTATTATCTTCCATTTGAGTAAAATTGAAGTTCCTAACTATAACAAGTAAAAAGTAAAATTATAAAAACCTAAATACAAGGTACCTTTCTCGATCATAAAAAATATTAAAATTTTATTATACACACCAAAATATAATTTGATACAACAATTTTAAACCACAAGTTTATACTCAAAGGATTACCAAACGTTCAACTTGTTTCAAGACCGGTACTGCTAACGCCATCTATCAGGGAGTAGCGGAACTAAACACTAACTACAACCATTTTATTTTAAGCTTCATATTTACGACACCACTTGCAATAAGATTAAAGTCGTATCTTCTCTGTGATATTATTGCCGCGATAATAATATTTTCGAAGGTGTTTAGAAGATATATATCCTTGATAATCGCTAAGTATGGTTTTATGTATGAATCATAAAATCCACTTCAAGTGTTTCTCGCACTTACGTTTTAAGTGACCAGTAATATTTTATTCTATAATTATACTTACCTACTTTTGTAAAAAGAGTATTGTTTAATTGAGACTTTTTCAAATTTGTCGTTTAGAATGTACTTACCTACGCAAATAAATTAATTATTATTAGTAAATTGAAACAATAAAAAAGCGAAACCTGGAAGATGAATATCAATGATAAATAATGTAATATTTGATGTAGTTTTAAATCATAAGTCTATCATATCTATAATTTGCTTTAGATATATTATTTTTTTTGATTATATCTATTTGCAATTTTTTATATAACAAAGAAGGTAAATAGCCAGTGCCATCTAGCGACTTCTTTGGAAACGGCAAATTGAGTTAGATTAGATCATAGATGCTGCATTTTTTATACAATGAGAGTAGCAAACGAGAACGCAGTCCACCTGACGGTAAATGGTCACTGATACCTGTAATTAACCTCAGATAAGAACAGTAAGACTGTTGTTAGGTTAGCCATAAATGCGTTGCTACCCCTGAGGATGACACGTAGCCAGAACACAGCAGTGCTTAACACTACCGTAATAAGAAATGGGTGTGGTGGTGGTGGAGCCAAAATATAAAGTTCTACCACCTTTAAATGCATTTGCATTACAGTCCATTGAGCTTTGTAAAAAAGTGGTAGAACTCTATGTGCTTCGACTCCGGCGGCACCACCGCTACACCTATTTCTGCCTTATAACAGTAGAGTTAAGCACTGCTGTGTTTTGGTCTGAAGGGTGTGGTTAGGGAGACATACTTATCCGAGGCGTTCCAGCTCAGGCCTCACGGGTAGCAACGCATCTGTGGTCAACCTTAGGGAGGACTTCATCTTATCTGGGGTTAATTATGGATGTCTATGGGCGGCAGGTGGGCTGCATGGTCGTTTACTACTTCGCAGTTTTAAAAATAAGCTTTGAGTTACCTTAAAGCTTATTAAGAGCTATACAAGAGCTTTATAAGATACCTTCATATGTGTGTAAACACAGCATCCCTTGATACTGCTCTTATAAAGCAAAAATAAAGAGTGTGTTATCTTTACCTTCTACGCACTCCACCTGCACTCTATAATCTACATTTAAAGAATATTTTAATTAAAACACGACAAGAACTAAGCTCGTCTGTTAATCTCCGATATATAATTTGGAAGGGAATCGTAAAAAAGGATAATTATCTGGGCTTAGACCTTTCCGCGTATACATTTGTTACGTTAAGATTTCTGTGGGCTCGCCAACTATGGAGGAAACTTGTTTATCTTTGACTGTTATCTTAATTTGATTTAATTTGAAAATATCTTTTATTGTAGAGAAGGATGGGATAGGTACTTTGTTATTATAACATTAATTAATAATGATTTTAATGAAAATTACGTAGGTATAGATTTAACAGTTAGCAAAATAGTTTTCTTTTGTATATTAGTTATAAGTTTTTTAATTATTCATCTATAGCTATGGCATAAGAAAGAAATTGTTTCTCATCTTTATGATAATACTTAATAGAAGCGTATAAAATGTACCTTTCTAATATTAACTTAAAAAACGTAAAGAAAACTTATAGAGTAGGTAAATATTTTTATCAATACAATTACGTCAGAATAAATGAATTTATAAAACACGTGAAGCCTCCTACATTAAGTATAAGGATTATTCGTTAGATATACCATGTTTGTAATAAGTTGCTTAGGTACATAATATTTAACCGGAACGTATGTAATATCTAACGTATTTGCATACGGCTACCGTTTCTTATCAAAACGCTCTGACATAAAACCGAATTAAAATTTTGTTAAATGTATGATTTGTATGATATAAAGCGTTCATAAAGCGTTCACGCAATTCGGTAATTAAACGGCTTGTTCGTTAAGTTTGTTTATCTTTTATATCTTTACAGATTAATTAAAGTAAACACATGACAAGACAGAGTTGTGTATTTCAAAACATAAGGGTAAGCATCATTTGATTGAAAATAAAGTAACGAAACTAATTAACATACACTGTATGAGTGGATTACATGTTATATATGCTGTGGCGGTATTAACAAGCCCATGCTACTACTGTACCTATTCAATTTCCCAGGCTACTATAATTAAAGTGTAACTTGTTTCCATAAACAATGTATATAAAAATTGCGGCTTTGTTTCAAGTAATTACGTTTTTTATCGCTTTTTAAAATAATTTACTTATTGATACAAATTATACCTACCTATGATTTAATTATTAAATTGTTATATATCAACACTACTTACTAAATAATATAAAGGTTAATTTACCTCTACATAAAGATGTTACTTTCCACGTAGCTGGTGTAGGTGCTTATAAAACATTAAAAATATTTTTAACCCATACCTATACATATTCTTGATTCACATGAAGTACACAAAATAAATATCTTTTCTAATAACAAAGAACTAAATCAACTAAAGTATAGACCTGGATAACTTTATGCAGAATCCGTCTCCACACTTGCCGTGCCGGTACCACATGTGCGGGGACACATGGCGTGCCACCTTCGGGGAACAGTCCCAACGGTACATTGGACTATTTACTACAAACTACAACTATTATCCGTGTGAAAATAGTCAAAACTTTTGCTAATAAAGTTATTAAAAACTAATTGTGTGAAAGTGTTTTGCTCATAAGTTATTGCTGTTTTTGTTGTTGTCCTGTAATCTACTAGATAATAGGTACTAGAAGAGCGCATAGCCCTGCGGATTGCGTAGATCTTAATTTATCTACAAAGTTAAGCAATGTTGGGCGTGGTCGGTAGATGGATGGGTGACCGCTAGTGGTAAAAATTTCATGCGCGTTTCCGTGCTTTGGAGGGCACGTTAAGTTGTCGGTCCCGGTTGTTATAGTTGGATAGCAGTCGTTAAACCTTGTCGGAGGCCTTATGGGCATTTTGAAAACATTCGACACGGGTTAGTCACTAACTTTTGAAGGTGGTAGAACTCTATGTAGTTCGACTCCGGTGGCACCACCACCACACCTATTTCTGCCTTATAGCAGCAGT
>DWPV01006873.1:0-11163 GCA_018251915.1 Urbanus proteus proteus
CTGTGCTCATTGGTTCCATTTAATAAGATCGGTGACCACTTTACCTGCCTAGGCTACTTTACCCGACCTTCCCCTACAGGTAAACCCTCAAAAAACCCAAACGGACCAAATTACGCTAAACGCCGAACTTAACCCTCGAATCGTCGCCGACAATTACAGTTAATAAATAATAATTTTGATAATAGGCGTATAAAAAAGTTGTCGAGGATGCCACTTTTGATTGAACTGCCTCACGTCCCTGGGGCAATGAGCATTAAGGGGTTTTAGGTGGAAAACAGTAGAAAATGGGAGGTCAAAAAGATTGGTTGCGTTTTAAAATGCCGCGCACGTCCCGTAATGGCGACTGGCAATCGCTGCACTAGCGATTATACCGATTACTGTCGATAACTTGTATCGACACCGGCTATTTGGTTAGTCGCTCGATTATCGATAATTTGCCCTCGGGGTACGCTCCTGACGCTGTAAATCGCCCACCGATTAGCTTTTTTCTTCAATGTTTTGTTCGTGTACCTATACGTGTTCGTGGGGCTTACAGAACACCTGATGGTACACTTCCGTTATATTGGATCATTTTGTACTTGAATTTCAAACAAACTTATAGTAGCAAATGTGCGATTCGTCAGATGTTGGTAGTCCGGTGTTGGTGTACGTACATAAATTGTGATGTAAGAAAACAGCTTCTCGATAGAAGCATACAGATTTTTACATTTATTATTAGATTGGACTTTTCTCATCTTAAAAATAAAAATCCTAATTTCAGAAGGAAATACCGTTACGGCACATCACTAAATGGTTTATTGCCTATAATTCTATTCCACCAGTCCATATAAAATAGAAACTCTGGACCTTGCGAGCTTTCAAAAACGCTGCATTAAAACATCATAAAACTCAAACATAAACGTTTACTGCAGCCATTTTACGAGCACGCTACCTATCGATCGTTTTAACGATAAATAAAAATTAATGGTCAGACATAGGACGGAATCGCGGTGGCTCGCACGAGTCGCACCGAGGATCTCGTAGCAATAAGACCTCCAAAACGTAAGCACTCGTCATTAAAAACCAACCATTACTCTTCTCATCACTTTTTTACTACCTACTTATCTCTTGTTCTCGAGTTTTCTAATCAGTGCTATTTGCAGAACAGTAATAATAATATTTAAGATTGAAAATAGAGCGTCCCTGCCAGTCTTATTAACTCGATCGGTCCGTCGGATGCAGGATCGCGAATAATGGCCCCTTCCCCCTCTCCCGGAGGGTGGGAGACGGCAGCGAAATAGGATTCTATCGGTCTCTTCCATTCCACGCTGTTCGAGGCTTCCCTACGTGACTGTACATAGCTATACCCACCACTGTTTACGCAGACGCTCTTACTACCCACGAATAGAGATTAAATTGCGCTACGCCGACTTCGCGCTGTGGTCGCGAAGTTTTGTTTACGTCTGTAATTCCACGTTTTATACTTTTTGTGCACAGTTGACATTCGTTTGTCGGATCGTGAATACTTTTACTTGAATCGTAGGTTTTTCGAAAGAAATTATTTAGAACGCACCACCTACCGGTTAGTTGTTTACGTGAGTAAAGCTATGAATCACATCGATAGTATTTTTTTATCTAACTGAAGGAGACAACGAGCATGCAGGCACACCAAACCTATTCACTGTTGTCGATATCTGCAGCCAATTACATACAAAATCCTGCCTGAAATTCCGCATCGATCTTAGATACGTTGCTACTCTTCCCTACATAGTATAGGCACCTAAAACAAAGTCTCTTTCCGCTTTCTGTACCTATGTATTCTCTGTGTATCTTTCAAACTACGCAATGGATTTTGATGCAGTTTTTTTTAAATAGAGTTATTCAAAAGGAAGGTTTATATGTAATTTATGGCGTGCAAAGCTACCAAGCACTAAAATGGAGCGCAAAAAATAGGTCCTATCAATCGTCCTTTACAATTTACATACACTAAAGCAGTACTACACTACTGCTATAAGAAGAAATAAATATGTACCTATGGTACTTATACAGTAACAAACTTCTAGACTAAATTTTCCGTTCATGATTTCTTTAATGTTCAACCATTTTCTTTTTTTTACTACAGTTCATTATTTCTTTAATTAATTGTTACGTTAAAACTTAAAGACATTACGAAATGAGTACTAAAGAATTGTTTCTAAATAAAAAAGATGTCTGAGTAGCAAAATTTGACGCAAACGTAATTGCAATATTTTATAGTAATTATTGCTTATACTTAGCGAGTAGGTTTACATTAAGGTATAAGTCTTGCAATAGGAACTCTATGAAATAGCTATAGTATAGCATTAAAACCATACTTTAACTAGATATTTTCTGTTTTATGCTATACTAACGTCAGTAAAATAATGCAATAATACATAAAACCTATAATCCTGGGCAATATAAAGTTATTACTTATTTTATTAGTAGTAAAACGTTTTAATTATACCTACTTTGATATAGATATTAGGTTTTGAAGGTAGGCATACCTTTACTTTTGTCAATATCAAAAAAATGATTATAATAATTTAAACTTAACAAAGGGCCACAAACTTAATCTTTTTATAAAAATCCATCTCTATCTTTATCTTTATATTTTTTATCTTTTTTATCTAGAGTTGGTAACAGATGTCCATGGTCAACAGAGGTCACATAGTCATTTGGTATTTCCATGTTATAAAATGGATTTCAGACAAAAACCAGAAAAATACTTTCATTCTGTATTGTAAATGACTTAACAATACAGACAGCGCCATCTATCGTTATACTGAATAAGTACGCAAAACTGTATGAATGCGCACGGCTGATGCCCTCAATGGAGCTACTATCGTTAAAGCTGTATTATCTATGTTACCAATCTATAAATGTAAATTAAACAATTGTATAAAAACTCACTAAAATAACGCATGAATTTATATAACATACGTGGTCGATATTTACAACTTTAAATTATGTTAACTAATAGATATATATTATTTTTATTATCCTACTGACTAAGTTCTGATACACTTCAACTTTATAAATTGTCCGCAAGCGTTGAACCATTTGTATAAAACAAAAATATTCACTTCTAGGATAAACAGCCCGGAGTGTTGTTTCTACTTGTAAAGGGTTTAACCCTATTTCAAAAAGTACTGAATGGAGGCGAAACCTTAAAGACAAAAAAGAAAAGAGAATGAGTTGTCACTTGTCACCGTAGTCGCCATAACGCTTTATATTGTCATTCCTCCAAGACGCTTGCCATAACGGCTGACCATAGACATATATCATTTTTTATTACATCAGCTATTATCAGCACAAGTGAATAGCTCCGGGTTCGATTTCGACTACGTAAATGATAGATTTAGAATTCTATATTAAGGGTGGTAGAGCCGTTCGTGATTCGACTCCTGAGGCACCACTGCCTATTTGACGTTATTCGGTTTGACGGGTGTGGTAAGGAATTTGTGACGTCAGTTAGATAGCATTAATTAACTACTACTGCTATACTAAAAATGCCTTAGAAATCCGTAAGTCAAGAAGTCTGTAAGTGTAAAAAATATTATTTATTTATTCTTTACCCCTACTGAAAGTTTTGATCTTATTACAATTATCTCAAGGCGATAGACCGTGTGCATTTCAAAGAAAAATATTTAGGGTCCCGTATCAGTTGCAACCAACTGCCGGAGGCGACCCTCAATGTTTGGAGAGGGGGCAGCCCTACGAGTAAGCAGTTATGGTATTAACATTGGATAAATATAAAATATATTTCTATTTTATAGCATGTTTTAATTTTATTGTGGTGATCAAAATTTCTCAGGTAAAACTACGGTATAAACTATGGTATTAATAATGTTTATTGATGTTTTTGCAAAATATACAAAAAAAAACATTACCTAAACTACTTAAAATTCCATCTGAATTGCAAAAAAAAAAACTTGAGGTCATAGCCAACTGATATGTTTTTATGCTATGGTTTCACGGATCTTAGACATAACCAGAAACAATTAGGTATATCAAAATAAAAATTAAGAATTTTTTTTCCTTACAGAATTATTTTTAAGAATGCGTTTTTGTAATGAAATTAAATCTTATATAAAATAAGTATAACTTTATTAAAACTTAAGAAATTCAAAGCCATTATGCTACCAGATGACACTTCACCCCAATATTCTCTATATGGCAAGTATAAATCAACGCATTCAACCGAACATGCGTGGGCTTGATTGATAAGCCTTATCGCTGGCCACACTCGGGGGCCCTACATGTTGGTTATATGGGATTATAAATATTTTAGAGGCTTAATAGCAGTTATAGAGTCCATTTGTCCTTTGAGCTGGTTCCGTAGATTTTATGGGCTACCATTGTTTTTGACTAATTATACTTTACTGTTAAAATATTTTAAGATAGAGGTATCTTCTAGTGTGTGTGATATCTTCTTATCTTCTAAAGCATGGCAACACCACATACATAATTTACCTATATTACACAGTATAGCGTTCTTCTACAACTTGAACTCACAGTCGCCAGTTACTTTCTTCACAAAAATAACATGACATTTGACTATAGTATGCACATAGCATTTGAAATTGAAAATATATATATTTTGTATACCACTAATATATTACAATGTCTTTATATAATAAGCGTATTGATGTTATTAATCTTGAGCTATTATGCTATTTCTAAAAAATATATGGCTAATCGAATGTTACTTGCTTAGACTTTATTCTGCTCTATCCATAGCTCTATGGTCATATTATCGTTATCTCTTATTGATTGACATAACTATTCATTTCTTTTTAACATGTTTTTTTTCTGTTCAAAATATTA
Source organism: Urbanus proteus proteus (assembly GCA_018251915.1). Taxonomy (NCBI): domain Eukaryota; kingdom Metazoa; phylum Arthropoda; class Insecta; order Lepidoptera; family Hesperiidae; genus Urbanus; species Urbanus proteus. Next base: position 4,828 of record DWPV01006873.1, read on the forward strand.
TGAACATTCATATTCACACGCGCAGACGAGCAAGTTGTTAACTGTTCATAACGGGATTTATTTGTTAGGTTAATCCCGGATATAAAAAACAAGTTCGGGAAAGTGCGATCTTGTTAATGATTCGTTTATGGGTGCTATTAATTAAATACTTCTCGCCTTGTTAGCCTAGACTATCGTAAAACTATGCATTAATATGGAATCGATCATAAATCTTGGTCAAATCTGACTGCTATTCTGCAACTTAGTAGTCTAACACCATAAATAAATTTATTTTATGGAACACAAGACTATGTTCCACTTAACGATGTTAACGAGTGCAGTGCAATGTCTTACAATTAATCATAGATGAAAGAAACCAAAGATCTTTTTTTATTTGTACAATTCTTAATGAAATAATTATGATTTATTCATATAATAGGTCTTATATAGATCCATACTTGGAGTACATGGTTATGTTAGTGACATACCTTAATTCCTTTATTTTGTCATACAGGATGTTAGAATTTTTTACCAACTAGGTACTCACAGGCAAGAAATAAGGAGGTAACATATTTATTTATATGTAATTTCAAGTGACAATATACTTACTTGAACATTTTTAACCACTAGGGTTATGCTAAAAATATAATATTTTAAAAAGTCAGAAACAATAAATGTATGCAGCTATGAACGATACGTATCAGTAACCGCGTAAGCTTCTTAACCCTAGTAGGGGCCCGTTAATCCTCATAGGGGTTTAGATCAACCAGTGGAAGCGATTTCTTGTTTGCCATCATACATTATCTGTACCCTCCACTGCACTAGGGGAAAGAGACGGGCTATCTTGCCTCTTTATCCCACCTAATAGAAAACTTTCACCTAAAACATAAATCACTGGAAATTTATATTGCGCGTCTTTCAGCTGTCACTTTTAACGAGTTTATACTCTATCGCCGTTTGTAATTGTCGCGCTAATTTCATTCCGTATCTGGACCAATTAAAGAAACTTTTAACTAATTCTTATGATGCTCGTAAATCTACGTTTGCGGTTGAATATATCGGCTTCAGACTCCAAATGTTACTATTAGCATAATTCTTCCATTTCAAAAATTAATATAATTCTTAAATAAACCTACTTTTTCAAATGCGTTGTCAAGTTTTGGAATCAGATAAAAATTTTAAACGTAAAGTAAAATGACACAATTGTAAATAACAAACCTATAAACAAAAGGTAGGTAAGTACTCTAATAAATCTGTACTGTTACTTAGTTAATAGGCCCTATTATTAGATACATATGCTTTTAGATGCCGTAGATATTTGTTACAGCATAAGAACCTTGGTTACTACAGGTGTTCATGGTAGTGGCGAATTAAAACCATGAAAAAACCTCATCACTTTAATCCTATTTCCAAATTCATATAGTTGCCATACAACGAAACGACGCAATTTCATACGCTAAATACGATTTCATATTTGAACAGTATACTCGATATAAAATTTCTCCGTTCATTACACTCGTAGCGTCCCACAAGCCGTTTATTTGGCGTATTATTCCAGTCTAACAATGTCTAAACACAATTACAGCGAACAAACACGGGCGACGCCGCGGGCGCGCACATGTTGTGGGCACGCTCGGGTAAACAACCCTACAAATTGATGAGGATTTGATTCGTAGCTAGTGAATTACATGTAAATTTTAATTTTAAAAGTGATTCTGTATTTTACAATAGGCATTTGAATAAAATATTAAATGAATAAAATAATCAATGAAAAAGGTTTAACAGGTCAACAGAAGAGTTCCTACTTATCCATGCGTAGGTATTTCTTTTAAACAAAAAACAAGCGAAAAACGACAACTAGAAGCTCAGTATTTTCTTAGTTCTCAATGACAAATAAAAACAAATAAATCTTAAAATTCAAATATCTGCAAAACGATTCACTTTTGTATAGCATAGGTTTGCACCTATTAGAGAAGCATATTCATCAGGAACGAGCTGATTAATAACATTCTTAAAGGAATAGATTGACTTTTCCTGTAACACTGTATCTTTTGCTTACAAATGAGTAAGAACGAATTTTTACAAGTACATACATAGTACTAACTACAGAAAAGTAAGTATTTTAAATTATTTACTTAAGCTACAAGAGGGACGAGTAAACGAAGGCAAAATAGTTATAACATTATTTAAATCTCTTAATACTGGGTAAATAACGGTTTATTCTTAAGACAATCAAATCCAAACTAAAAATAAAATTAAAACTAGAAATAACCGTTTTTCATTTAACGTGTTTACGTCGTAAGCGTAAATATATGATAAAAATACGCTGAAAATTTACGATAACAAAGAAATCTAAATTGCAACTGTAAATAATATCTACTGTGCGTGTGAATCCAAGTATTGTATTATAATTTATTTCGTACCGTACGTGTATAATTACCTTCGAAGTAGTTCTACTGAATTGTATTGTTTATTTTGGACTAAATATTCTGCATTCGTCTAGATCATATAAAACGGAATGAGGAAAATATAAAAAAAATAACAAAAAATATGATGTAACTTAACTAACCCTATCTACATAACAAAGTTTATAAAAATATCAAGTGCGTTAAAATATCTACTTGATATTTTATGTAGGTCACAAACGCGATGTTTTTATCAAAGTACAAATTAATAATATATTCAAAGCTAAGACAGGAACAGTAGCACAAAACAGAATACATTATTGCGGGGTACATATTAATCGACTGAAACCAGAAATACCGGATACACCTACCTAGTTGTCTATGGAAGGATATTGTTTTTGACTTCATTCTCTATTTTCTATACGAGTAGACGCGCGAAAATGTTTCAATAGACCAAACGTCTTTTTGGACTTTTTAAATAAAAGGAATAGATATCACACCACCAATCAAAATATTTATACAACAGTACGTATTTAAATTTCCTTTGGCTCACGATCTCGCATCATGTCTACAATCCGTCAGTTTTTTCTAACTCACGTCAAGGTGATGCCTTCGACAAATCGAATAAAAAAGAAAAAAGTTGTCTACAGCACAACCGCGTGGAGACGTGGCTAATGTGTAATGCGGTTGGCTTTTTGTCCAGCGACTTCCTTTTTGTTTCTTTTTTCACTCGGATTCGGTTACGGTTCGTATTGATCGAAAAATCTGATTTCAAAATGGGTGCCCCGAGAGTTTTATTGTTACCACGATACGTTCTTAAACAATAAAAAACGCATTTTGAACTGAGAATGCAATTCTCACATGTCACGTTCGGAAATTGAAGGGGACGTGTTTTAGAAAAGTAATTATTCGACATCGATTGGGTTCGATTTGAGGTGAGGACAATAAAAGACCTCATTTATTTTTTCATACAGCAACACTGTTCGATTGCGAACGTGATAGCGTGTGTCGATGTTTGATTGGACTTACGTAAATAATGCTTAGTTTGCGGACAAGACTAGTGCAATTTGAAAGCAATCTAGCTGTTGACAGATTCTATTTTTGCGACACTGACCTGTGGCGCGGTGGCGTCACAGTACATTATTTCTCGGAACGCGGTTGTTTTTCTTATTATACATGTAATGTAATAAATTTAAAAGTGAGTGTTTATTCCGATATCATGCGCGAGGAAATTACATTAAAACTTTTTCACGTCATTTACATAATTTGGTAATTACATTTAAGTTTATTACATTACAGTTATTAACTATTTTTGTTCCCATCTCATGCTTCGTAAATCATTCTAAAATCAGATTGTAAGTTTCCGTACAAAAACATGACTGATAATAAAATAATTTATAGCGAAAAATATTTTATTCACAAAAAATTGCGATTAAAAGTAGATAATATACGGATGAAAATTAGGTGATAAGCAACCATGCTTATATCATTCAGGTTTAAACACACACTGGCCACTTACAGTAGTTAGATTGATTTAAAATAAATTATTTTAAGCCTGTAAAATGTATATCAATTCTGGTCCTTACATTTAACAATCCTTTGCGTAAAATAATAATTAATTATTTTTTGTCTATTAGTCTATTACTTGTCATTGTCAAAACGGCCAAAAACCTCGAAGCCATAGCAAAAACAAAAAAAAACTCACAATGCGTTGGCGCCTTTCCAGCTAGATAGTCCTCTTTGCAGATGAACTTATTATCATCGAGCACGTAGAGCTCTTCGCCGGTGGACAGCTGCTTCCTGCACACGAGGCAGGTGAAGCAGTTGAGGTGGAACACCTTCTCCCGCGCTTTGCGGACCAGGTCCGAGGGCGAGATGCCGTGACCACAACCGCTGCATTTAGTTCCATATCGCCTGTGAACAAATGACAAAATTGTAATTTTCCAAAAAGCTGAAGATTTTCAAATAGGCACCTAAACAGATTTTCTTTATTAAAATTGTTAGGATTAGAACTTTATATTTATATAATTTTGTTTACGGTTATAACCACTTTATGGTATATTTAATTGGGCTAAAGATTAGAAATAGGGATAAAGAAACAAAGATTCCTTTGGATGGCAACGTTGTAGGTAGGTACTTATCCTCAGTACCTTTTTTTATGATCGAAGTAGCAAACGAGCATGCAATCCACCTGATCGTCAGTGGCCACTGGCATCCAAGAACATCTGTAATCAACCCCAGATAAGATCAAAGTCCTATCTGACGTTGACTACAGATGCTATGCTACTCCTGAGGACTGAGCTGGAACGCCTCGGATAAGTACCTTCCTACCTAACATTAACATATTCATTGCTAGTCAATGACATTGTAAATGACCGTTATTTAATTTTTACATAAGCCAATTATAAAATATCATATTTGTAAATTATTCCTATAGGTACATGTTATATTAATAACTTCATAATTATATTTCTTCTCAATTTCGCTTTCCATTAGAAAATCACTTTCACCATAAACCGTTCCCTTACTATGTCGGTTCACAGTTTATAATCTTACCGTCGTATTTTCAGCTTTATTATTGAATTAGGTAAATTTTATATTCATTTATAACCTGCTTATTACTATTCCAATGAGTAATTCATAAATATACATAACGTTTACCTTTGAAGCGCCGTTAGAACCTGCAATGGTAGGTAATAATAATATATCACTCATTTATGGATTACGTCATCTCTTCAATCCGAAAATAGAACGGAATTTAAATTTAAACATAAATCAAAATTTATAGATCATTTAAATTTGAAATTCGTGACAAAAAATAAGAACAAACAGATGAACTGATATTTTTAAGAAAAACTCGAGTCGTGTGAAACTTTAATACAAGAAAACAGACTGGCAGGTATATTTTTAAGTCGGAGCCAAATGATTATAGTCTGCCGATTTTTATGTCAATCTGTAATAAAATATGAATCGTAAATATAATTTAGATGTCTAATACGTGTCGATATATCGTCGGTATGAGAAATCGATGATTTGAAGTATGCGGCGGATCGTTAACTGGTACTGGCCACACAATGATTATGAGAAACCATGATGTTAAATTTATGCAAACGTTCGAAATTTGAATGATCCAAAATGACGGCTCTGTGATTACCCGGAAGCGGTAAGAACTAGCTGCGCTTAATGATTGTAATATTAATAACTGTTTTTGGTGGATATTAAATTGGGAATAATGTGGTAACGGTGAACAGTCAGTTTGATCGCGAGCTTCGGTTATAATCCTTGATTTTTGGGTCAATATCAAAGGCCATAATCCGCTATTTAGTGGCGTTCTTCTTCGAACTGTATTGAACAAAATGTATGTATGAACAGGTGGTATTATACCGGTTATCATATTTTGTTACGATGAAACGAACACAAATTGAAATGGTCTCAGCAGCGAAGAAAACATTGTCTGAAACTAAATCTGAGAATTCATATGTACATATGTGAAATCTAACAATCTGATGATGAAAACATGTAGATACCTATCTAAACATACACCTTAGCAGTAGTTAGGTATATACATACCTATGTATAAGTCAACATACGCGTAATATGAAAACAAATCTTTTGCTAAGAAAATATCTCATACTATAATAAGTAATAATATGGTTTTATGGTAATGACCTACAGCTACGGTTAAATACCTTTTAAAATAAACTTAGTCACATTGACTAGTCTATATGCCTACTAACTAGGTGTCCAATATTTGAATTAATGGCATTATTGGCCACTATATTTTCAGCTCTAAATAGATTTATAGAATCTATAGCTCTATTTAGATTAGATTAGATTTAGAATGGATCTATAGTATAGATCTATTTATAATAGATCCACATATTTCTGCATACTAGGAACTCACTCAATCCACTTCTAGGAGGCCTAGAACATACCTAATCAGCTTTAAAAC
>DWPV01006874.1:0-11162 GCA_018251915.1 Urbanus proteus proteus
TAATTTTTGGTAATTGATAGAATTGCTTTAAGAGTCAATTTGGCAATAAAAATACATTAAATTTAAATATAAAAAATCAAGTATATCTTACTTATAGAATTTTATATATAATATATATTTTATTGTAAAAATAATTATTTAATATTAAGATTCGTTTTTGCAAACCTTACTTTTCAAGGTCAAACATTTTAATCTAAGGTCATTGACGTTCCTATTCTTATTTTGATCGCATTATATAGGCGAATATTGGTATACTCGGCGAGAGATCTAGTAATAAAATAAAGTTCTGGTATTCTTCGGGTCTCTTTGTATATGCAACAATAATCTAGTTTAATCAACAATCAATCTTTGTTTAATCAACAATAATTAAGAGGACATTTTTAAATTACGCAGTTTGAAATGTTAAGGTTGGCAACATTTCATTTCTCTACACCAACGTAGCGGCCAGGGGATTTCTTTCATGAAAAGGACTCCTACAATACAATAGATTCGATTCTTTATAAATAATTTTATGTCTAGATTTAGTTTGGCCATAAAATTTTAGATTAATGAATTCAAAATGTGTTATGTTTTAAATTCCTGACATTGATGTTATCAAAAATCGATTCTTGAATCGATTAAAATAGGTAATTGTTAATCATGTCATCACATCACATCAATTTTTAATATTTTTATAAAATTTATTATTTTTAAAGAATTTTCAGTATTTCGAGTATGAAAAGATAATTAATAACTTATATTCAATATATTTTAATATAATTACCACTGCAGTATAAGTTGGATCAAAATATCGATTTTTTAACCCAATGATTCTACTCGTGCATCCCTACGTACGCCATATTATATTGTTGTCGTAATCAAAAGTAAAACCAGCGCCTAGGTGAAAGTATTATCAAACTTTGTGTTTGTATTCCCTTTAATTTCTTTAAGGTACACATAAGCAAGGAGCATTTATCAAAATTTACGTTTTTAATTTTAGAATGCCACTAAAACGTAAAAAACAAAGTCGCTCGCTTAAAGCCTATCATGAGAAACAGCGAAGAGATCATCCACATTTCAACTTTTCTTGTCAATTATGCCCAACAATATTGAAGACGGAACGTTCTTTAAAACGACACGAAAAATCAGTTCATGAACAAAAAACTGAGATATATGAGAACGATAACGTTTTAAGGGTAGGTACAAAGTATAAATTTAATCTAGACGAATTAATATCGAATTAACACTGCTTACTGGCACAAAAATTATACAAACTCTTGCCCTGAATATTCGTAGAAATAAACACGACCAGGCGCTAAATCGCTTTTCAACTTTTATTTCACTTTTATTCGATAAATATGTTTATTTATACTTCACTTAATTATTTACAGACATACTCTTGTCAAGAATGTAAAAAAAAATTTAGATTTAAAGTGAACTATGACTTACATCTTAAAAACGATCATGCTACTGGTCCAAAGAGTGTGGCTTGCGATCAATGTAAAGTCCGCTGCCCAAATAAGACAACTCTTAAGGAGCATATAGAAAAAATCCATGAAAGAACAATATATGAATGTGAACATTGCCAGAAGAAATTTGTAAGACGATCCCATGTCATACGTCACATGTCACAGAAGGGCTGTGATGGAAGAGGAGTCATTTTATTTCATTGTGAAGTGAGTAATACTGTAACATTTAAAACTAATAATTCATTTGTAACATCTATCCCCAGATAAAATTAAAGTTCTGAAGTAATCTTCTGTCCCTTCAAAATCGGTCCAGCCGTTTGGCTAGACCGATTTTGACAGGACTTTCACTGGAAGATAGTTGATGGTTTAAGGTGTAACATAGGCTACTTTAATTTTTGAAAAAAGCATTAACACATGCTCCACGCTGGCCCCCTCGTGGCAGAGTGGAATTTCAGCTATGTTTATATATGTTTTCCTTTTTAACCGATTTCCCAAAGGAAGAGAGGTTATCTATTCGTTGTGTATATATATTTACTTTTTATCGGCCTATATATAAAGGCTTTAAAGTAACATTTAAAAGCAACTAGTTTTCACCCGCGGCTTTGCTTGCGTTATATATTAGATTTGTATACTTCAGGTGTAGTTCTAATGCAATTCAATCTTATCAAGTGGCCATAGGTATAAAAGTTACTTTTCCATCCCTAGGGAATAGTAAATTTTTTTGGGATAAAAGGTACTCTATGTCCTTTTCTGGACCCGTTACTATGTGTTTGCCAAATTTCCTAACGATTGGTTGAGTAGTTAAAGCATGAAGGTGTTACAAACAAACAAAGAAATAAATGGAATTTCATATTTATAATAATTAGGATATCATATTCCTTTCTAATCAAGATCAAATTCTTTTTTCTTATCTTGGTGAGGGCAACTGAATGTAATTATTGATGATTAAATTTTTATGAATACATGCTTTTCAGATATGTGACGCAACATTTACCAGAAAAGACAATCTAATAGTTCACCTTCGGTTGCAACACATTAAAAGAAGTGCTTTCCCATGTAAGCAGTGCTCATTTCACACTCAAAGCTTTTCCAGATTAGTTGTTCACCACCAAAAATTCCATTCAGGTAAAATATGTAAATTATGACATCTTTCCTAAACTAAATTTTACTTATTTTTTATTTAGGTTTAACAAAATTATATGATATGACTTTACCCTGATGTAGAGTTTATATACTCTGACTTCCAACTGCTTGATCTCAACCTTAAATGGAACCACCCCCTTCACACGTAAATGTAGTAGCAGAAGATAACTAAGAGACAAAATCATGCATACATTCCAGACTCTGTGGTTATTGGAAAAAAATAATTATGGAAGGCCTTTATCCTGCCCTATCTAGATGACCTTAAAGGGCTGATGAATGGATACATCCAACTTAACTTATTTTCATATTATGACCTGCGACATACTTTATTTTAGTGGTAAATATTCAAAAGTAAGCATTGATCATTAACTTATTATTTCAGAGACACCAAACCAATATGCATGTGATCATTGTGGAAAAATAACAAAGTCAAGAACTGCCATGGCAAAGCATTTAGAAATACATGGAGAAAGAAAGTTTGAATGCAGTGTGGTAAGTATAATATTGTACCTACATGATGTAGTTGTAATACAAACTATGTGAAAATGAATATTGAAATTATGAATTTTAAAGTGATTGTTTGTTTCTTTTGCCTCTTGGAATTGGTTTTTGGTAAGTAATCCCTCTATAAGTTAACATTCCAATTATGTATATTATTTAAAATGTCTGCTAATTAATTATGTTTATATAGGGTTAGAACAATGACGTTGAAAATTTATTTTGTTGATTAAAGTATTTGACCTGAACAGAATAATTTTATTTAAGATTCACATTAAAATGAAATGAAATAATGCTGTATCTAATTTAGAGCTAAACCCAACCTTTTAGAAATTGATACAGGGTTTTACATGTATTGTTTATTGTGATACCTGTCGTATTATTTTGTACATGCCCAGTTTTCCAAAATCTTCAATACAATGTGCTAATTTAATAATTTTTTGTACAGTGTGGATACAGTTCGTTTACGATCGAAGTGATGCGGCGACATGTGCTTACTCATATGGAAGATAAGCCTCACAAGTGCACTATATGTAAGCACTCATACATCCAGCGCGTACAGCTCCAACGACATATGGAGAAGCACTTTAACAACACGTGCGCAGAGTGTGGTGCCGCCTTTAGGACTAAGGCAAAGTGAGTTTACAAAAACAATGTTTGCTTTGTACTATATAGGTGTACAAATAAGTTTTCGCCGCTTTTTATCAAGAATTAAATATTTATTTATTATATTATCATGGTTTTTAAATGATGTGAGACTGCTTGCTGAGGTACTCCGTTTACAACGTTAGAACAAGTTCTTTTTGTGTTTGAGATTAATCTTTCTCCAGTTCTGCATCCTCGTAAATTTTTGGCCTTCCACTGCACCTCAGCAGCAGATTTCTCTTAATTAAAAAAGTAAACTAATATTTTACGCAGATGACGCTTATTTGACATGACGCAAATTTAGACATTTTCAACTAATAAAATCTATATATTATACCAATATGAAATCAATAATATTAATAGGTTATGTTGTTCTTGAATGACCAAACAAATTTTTAAGCCGGTTATCATCTGCGAAAGCTTACGGAGGCTCCGTGCCGCGCCATTAACATTAAAATGGCGGAAACTTATTTGTACACATTATAGTTATTGACAAACTTTTTGGGTAGTAGCTCCTTAGCTACCTTACCTTTCCCAAAGAAGTTTCAGAAAGATCTGTGGGCCGCAAGAGGTGTGACCTTAAATTATAGGTGGTGTCATTTAGCCAAAAAAAAAGTAGTTCTTTGTAATATATTTGTACTTACAGTATCAATTCGTGATAAGAGATCATATGAAGCTTTTTTAATGTACCTATTTTAATTCACACTAGTTTAAAATATTTTTTCCTTTCCAGATTGATACTTCATTCCAGCGAGCATTTGAAGATAGATAAATTAGTTTGCCCTGTGAAAGGTTGTGATTCAGTTAAGAAGGAATTTGTTAGTCCAGCTAGTCTACAAAGTCATATTACGAAAATGCATGTGAATAAAAATGGTACGGAATATTATATGTATACTGTGACCAAACAAATCTTGGCAAAGAGTTGTATAGTCAAATCACTTTAGAAACATTTTTAATAATAATAAGACGACCCGCTTGGCAGAACGGTTATCATACCGGTCTGATACACAACGGATCCCAAGTTCTAGGTCTGGGTGTTTGTCACCCACGAAACAGCTGAAAATCCTACTGTGGGGCTTTGAGTGTAGAAAAGCGTTTTTAAAGATGTAAGAATTATTAGATACATTTTGATGCTTTAAATAGACTTTAGATACCTACAATATTAGAACGAATTATCATTAACAATAAAAAATTATGAAATTCTCATGAAAGCTCAAACCACAATAACTACAAAATTTCTGTGCTTAGAGAACATGATAATAATTTATGTTTGTGTAATATTAGGTAGTTGCATAAATAAAAAAAATAAAAAAAAAATGTTTATTTATAAGCTGATTGTGCATTGCTCTAAAGTGATTTGGCTATACCATGGTTGGATAAAAAAATCTAAATATTTGATACTTTTAGAACATTATTAACTAAGGATTGATTTTCCAAAATTAAGTAGTGAAATGCACGCTTCTATTATACTTGTATCTTATATTTGTAAGATGGTAAGATCCTTTTGTGGTTTGAATCTGGGGGCACCACTGCGAGTAGTGGCACAGCAGTGGTTTCAAGGATGTGATAAAGGATTTATCTGACTCGTTCCAACTTCATCTGTGTGGCGACCCTCGTGGCGGAGCGGCTATTGTGCCGGTCTGACGCGCAGTGGGTCCCGGGTTAGATTCCCTGACATCTGAATGAGGAGTTTACATTTCTGTTCTGGGTCTGGGTGTTTGTGTACTTGTGTATGTGTCCGTGGCACCTACGAGACAGGAGAAAATCTGGGCTATGAGTGTAGAAATCGTACAAAATTGTTGTTCTGGGTCTGGGTGTTTGTGTATTCGTCATTGTGTCTACATGGCACCCACGACACAGGAGAAAATCCTTCTATGGGGCTATGTTTGCAGGAAGCGTAAAATTCTTAGGTTAATTTTATAGCTCCACTTGAGGGAACGTGTCCGCTTACAACTCACCAGACAGTTTGTGACTACACTTTAAAAACATTTCCAGGGCCGTACACGTGCGAGGTGTGCTCTAAGGGCTTCAACAACGAGATCAACATGCGCCGCCACATGGCCACGCACAAGCTGGAGATGCCGCGGCGGTGCATGTACTGCGTGGTGGCGCGCGCGTACGTGCGCGGCGAGCAGCTGGTGCGGCACGTGCGCCGCGCCCACCCGGACGTGTTCCGCGGACACCTGAATCACGTGCGACAGGTGTTTGTGAGTACACCACTCTTGGATAATTTTGTGTACATGGACGATGTAGCAAACGAGCATTGTGAGAGGAATAGTACATTACGATACGGGTGATTTAAGCTGCCTATTACTGCACAGCGTGAAGTTAGTTAGTTAGATAAACGCCGTGCATAATAGGCAACCTAGGTCACTAGTGTCGTATTTTATAGTACGTGTGACATAAGTCCGCTCGCACGCGGCATGGCGTGCGTTAAGTGTGGGCTTAGGTCTCAATGTGCTATAAATAAATATATTTTCATTTCATTTTGCATGCAGTCCATCTGATGGTGAGTGGCTATTGCGGCCCTTGGACATCTAACGGATGTAATATGTATAACCGTATCTAGTATTTGGGATATTTCTTATATGATCGAAGTAGGAAACGAGCATGCTGTCTACCAGATTGTAAATGGCTACTGCTGCCCATGGACATCTATATTCAACTTCAGATAAGATCAAAGTCATACCTGAGGTTGACCACAGATGCGTTGTTACCCTTGAGGATTGAGTTGAAACGCCTTGCATATGTATGTCTCCCTTACCACGCCCTTCAGACCAGAACACAGCAGCGCTTAACACTGCTGTTATAAGGCAGAAATAAGTAGTCCCCCGAAGCCCAACTACATAGTTCTACCACCTTTGAACACATAAATGCTACAATGCTACACAACCATGGCTAGCTACTGTTTTGTTGAGCTGTGGTCGGCGAAACTAAAAAGTTTGGCAAGTGTCTGATTTTTTTCTCATCCTATGCTAAGGAGAGGGTTATTACCCCATAAACCCCTTTTATTTATACCCCTGGGTGTTAAACATTGTCATATATTTTCAGGGTTCCAACCTGGGAGTGGACAGAGTGAGAAAATCAGAACTCGATTCCATTTTGAACGTATTGGACGCGGAATCTGATCGCATTCTGGAAGGCTATGGGCTTGGCGTGCTGTATGGGGGGATTCAGGAGCAGAAAGCACCGGAGGATGTGGCGGAAGAAGTGGTTTTGAAGGTAATTTTATTAGAACATGAATATGTTTAAAATTTAAAACAAAAAACGCGTTTTACTCTGTTTACTTTGACAACAACTTTTTTGTTTGATGAAATAAGACACAAGGTTTGACCAAGGGCCACGAAGCATTCGCTTCAAATGCCAAGATGCTGTAAACATCGGCGTTAAAATCAAATTTAGTGTGTGTGGCCATTCTTATAAAACCACGTAATGTTGATTTAATTTGCAGCGAACTTTAGTGACCTTTATGGTTTTCTTGACGTGCATAGAATGTTTCGTGTGGCGCTCTGTATACAAATATGTTTTATGTGACAACAAATACAGATATGTTGTCCTCATTAAAAATTTCAACCATTTGGAAAACAATATAAAATGCTGGTTTATAATTAAATTAATATTATTGAATTGTATATTATATGCAATGGCATTATATTATCTTTTAAAATTTTAGTCTGAAGAAAGTCCACTGATGACTGAAGAAGAGTTAGCAGAGAGCCTTAATAAATTATTGGAGCAGCTTATTGATAAGGAAACTCGAGAATGCTTCGGGTGGCCAGATGAGAGTGTTGACAATGTAAGTATTTTTTGGCTTATTATGGCAGATATAAATATACAATGTGTATTAAACACATTGTAAAACAGGTAGGAAGGTAATGCTTTCAGTGTCAAGCCATGAAGGATTCTATTTAATAATTAGCATTTATTTTAATTGTAAGTAGAAGCAAGTCTAGTTAGATGAAGTTGAAACGATTTACAACTGCGATATTTTTAATGCGAATTTATGTGCTTCCCCTTGACTTCTATGCTTACGGGGGTCCTTGGCTCCTAGCTGGGAACCACTATATTATACAAAAATATGTTATACAGGTACTAGAGAAGGTGATAGAGCACTGCGGCGCACAAGCGGCTGATCGCGAGAAGTGGACTCGCGTGCAGTGTCTACGAGAAAACGCCAAGCATCTATTCCTCTATGTGGTTGAAGACGAAGCCATCGAGCGAATGTTGCACACACACACTATTGATCAGATTATTAAACATATCCTTTCACATCGCTCCGAGGATACTGAGGAAGTTAAGGATAATGATGAAAAGTGTGTTCCTAAAATCGATGGAGCTCTGTGACATGCACACACATACCATCAATCAAATTATCAATCCTCGCATATCACTAGCAAGACAAAGTTTATGAAGAAGTTGCGATGACCGATTAATCATCTTGCACAATGTATGTGCGGTTTCTGCATACTCTTTTTGACTATACAGGAACCGCCCTTTACCGGACTTACATATACTTATATACCTTATACTTTTATACTTTACACTTTTTATCACCAACTTCGAAAAGGAGGAGGTACTGTGTTCGGATGTGCGTTTTTTATGTATGTTCACCGATTACTTCGCGATGCCTGAATCAATTGAGATGATTCACATGGCAATGGATGCAGTTAGTTTCCAAAAGAGTCCCGTTTCTTGGAAATTTGGAAAATTTTCCCAAGTTTTCCCGGAAAATGGGAAAAACACGAATTCTTATAATGGATTATAACTCTAGTACTTATGGACCGATTTCAGTTCCTTACCTTCATTTGATAGGAAATTTAACTACAAAAATAGTTCTTGAACATGGTTATGGTCTAATGATTCAATCTTTGAGTTATAAGGTGGATCTCCTCATTTTAAATAATTTAGGATAACTGAACGACTGCAGAACTATGTCCTAAAGTAACATTCATTCAAATGAACTAAAATTATTTCTTTCTTTTCAGTGACCGAAGTTTGTTTGTTCTTTTTGTTAAAATTATTTTTATGGAGATGACTGTAAAATAATAGTTGAAATGATGATAGCTAACAGATGATAATATTATGTTTAAATTGTAGAATTATGCTCATTTATATAAAAAAAACTTTATATTTTTAAATAATAGATTTGTATTTCAAGTTGTAGTTACAGAATAGTTTAAAAAATAGGTATTGTTATACAAATTATTTATATGTGTAAAATTCTTTACATAAGATTTAAAAGTATTTTTCTCAGCCAATATGTTGTTTGTTACTCAGTTAATAAGAGAAGTATATTAACCATCTTATCACATTGTGCCTTGTTTATAAAGCTCCTAACATAGTATTTAACATATCTTTTTTATTTTTAGATACATAGATATTTCTTTATATTAATAAATTAGGTGTTATTCAAGTTTAATGGGACTTTCAAATTGCAATAACAGTTTAACTACAATAAATAGTCTATTAAGCATTAGAAACTGTAAGTATAAGTGAAAAAAGATTATGATCATTCCATCTGAAGCGTTTTAAATATTTTTAATCCATTGCAATATAATATTTGGCCTATTAGCTGTATTTTACTATTGTTACAAAATACATATAAACAATATAAAATGTGGTGATATAGCTATCTAATAATTTTATATTTTACTTGGTTTATGGACTTTATATTATAAAATTTGTTAAATTGTTTTTATCACGATATTACATATTCTATACTTAATCACGTTTTATGTTTATTTTATTTAATCCCTCTTCTTAACTGGTTTATTTTAGATACATTAATTGTAACCATAGATGTAGGATCCTACTAGATTGTAACCTTTTTCCTTTGTATATGAAAAATAAGGAGGCGACTTCACCTATTTATGTGAACAAATTTTATAAGAACACTATCTGATCTCCGCGATTTCAATGGCATTAAAGAGGTAAAAAGGCATACATATTTTAAAAAATTATACCCGGCTCTCCCGCAACGGGTGCTCTAATGGTTTTATCAAAAAATAGTAATTTACACGCCTTACATCTTCGCATTCTTCCAGTAAAGTCCGATCAGGAGTTCAGAAGATTAAATTTCTTTCTAATTGCATTTTTGTTATATGTATCGCGTATACTTTCCTATGCATTTAGTTGAAATTTGTTATTTTTTTAACAAAAAGACTTCAATTTTATATATTTGTATAGATTCCTTTTTAGGATTTATAGGATTTAAGAAATAAAGGATATAAATAAAGATTGGCTATAAAGGACATGAATCTAAGGCCATAAACATTAAAAAAAAGATTAAATGACATTGACATCTCCAACCAGCTGTTTTCAGTTTTGTCAATTTTGACATTGAATTATGGTGACTTGTTTTCAAGTACCTACTTTCACTATTACATGCACATACAGTTTTGATCAATTCGGTTTATTGCTTCGTAAAGAGTCAACCTGTGTTAAATTTACTTTTCAAAAATGACTGCTAATGCGCCGGTCATTATAAGATTGTTGGCTTCTTCGGTATCAGTTGCTTCGAGGGCGGGAAAGATAGTAAGAGATGTAATGAGTAAAGGGGAACTTGGCATCGTTGAAAAGGTATTTTTAGTTGCATAATTATCTAGTTTTTATTTATTTTATGATACTTAATTAACAAAGGACCATGTCCTTCGCGCTATGTTATAAATACCGCTAGGAATCGACAGGTATCCATACCACTCATAACAACTGTATTTCTTCTTAGTCACGAAAGCATACATCTGTATCTTGGAGAATAGATAGCATATCGCTTGTTCATCACACATTGTACAATATGTCTTGCTATGTAGCAGTTTTAATGGCAGTGTTTTATTTTATATTATAGATGACTCTATAATATAAAAACAAGGCAAGGTAAGTAGACCACTTTATGGAAGTGGTCACTATCGCCCATGGATATCTGTGATCAACCCCAGAAAAAAATATAGGCTTACCTGACGTTGAGTACAGATACATGGCTACCCTTAGGAATTACTTGAATTGCCTTGGATATCTTTCTAACCACCCTTCAATCCAGATTACAGTCCTTAACACTACACTACTATTATTTGGCAGAAATGGGTGAGACTGAGTTAACTGGAGTCTAACAATAAATGGATCTATCACCTTTAAATACTTGAGCACATTAACTGTGTATGTTGCAACTTTAACTAGCTTTAATTAGCATTAATTTACATTTTAGGGTAAAGATGACTATCAGACTGAAGCTGACAGATCAGCTCAGAGGTGCATCATAGCTTCATTGTCTGCTCAGTTCCCTAAACTGAACATTATTGGTGAAGAAGAAAGCATTGATGAGGTATTATATTTTGATGTCAACATACTAATACACAAATAATCGGCCAAGTGAGAGTAGAACTCGCACATGGAGGGTTCCATACCACTAAATGTTTCGCTATTGATGACATT
>DWPV01006875.1:0-11161 GCA_018251915.1 Urbanus proteus proteus
GGTGATCGGTGCGTTGCCCTAGAACGGCTCCGTGCCCTTCTTCGACCGCCAGCGCAAGCAGAGCACGGGCGACAGGTACGCTGATATTTGGTAACGGGGGGACGATTGGCCGGTAACGTATTGTTACCCGCGTTCATTAGGGTGACCGGTGCGTTGCCTAAGAAATGCCCTGTTTATTTCTTCAACCGCCAGCGCAAGCAGAGCACGGGCGACAGGTGACCAGATATTTTGTAACGGGGGACGGTTAGCCGGTAACGTATTGTTGACCGCGTTCATTAGGGTGACCGGTGCGTTGCTTAAGAAATGCCCTGTAAATTTCTTCGACCGCCAGTCCTGTGCCGTTCTTCGACCGCCAGCACAAGCAAAGTGACCGCGTTCAATGTGAATAGCTGGCGCGTTGCCCAAGAACGGTTTTGTTATGTTCTTGGAAGACCAGCGCAAGAATACTACCGGTGACAGGTAACCAAACATCTTGTAATGTTCTTACAGCGAGAATAGTTTTTCGCCCTCATCACTGCTAGGTGTTAGCGATACTGCAGTACTGCTACGGTAGTATTGAAAATATTTTATTGTCATAAAATCAATTTCAAGTCTAGCGAATAAATAGAAAATCATTTAATAGTGACTGATATATTTAGAAACATTGTTATAATTTTGTATGTTTCTTTTCCAGATTTAAACCGTCCTTGGCTGCTATTAAAGCCACGTCCAAAACTTCCATGAGTAGTCAATATAGAAATACTGGAGATGTAAGTTCCATACTATATGACTTTGTTTTAAAAATACTGTGAAAATAGATAATAGTAATAGAGATTGAAATAAAAATTAAATAATTTAAATTTTAAGAATTAAATAGTTTTTTGCATTGATTTATATTTAAGGTTTTTATTGCTTACCAAATACTACAATTTTACTCCGATGCAATATCAATATTTGGTTAATTATTTCTTTACACAAAACGTCTTATTTAAAGCGCAGTTTATTTTTGCTGACCTCATCTGTGTATTCAATATACACGCCTTATTTAACCTTTCAATATCATATAACATATGGATATCCGTTCGCAGGGTGACACAGAATCAATGATGTACAACTCGAAGCTGTCCGTATCGGCGGGCCGCGAGCCGTCGCGCATGGTGCGGCCGATGTCCCGCAAAGACATCTTCTACTCGGGCTCCGTACTCAACCTGCCGCAGTACCAGAGCCAGAAGTCCCTGCAGGGTTACAGGAACTCCGTGCTCAGTCTGCCACAGAGCAGGCAGACTGGGGATTTGGAGAGACAAGAACGTGAGTGAGATTCATACGTAATTCATGACTACAGTGTTACACACCAAAGGACGTATGTAGACGCCACGAACGAATACAATCTGAAAAATTTTTTCATTCGCACTAAAAGTCCCACGACCAGTGGCGAATCGATTAGCATCATGACTAGTATGTCGCATACCTAATATTTTTTACTTACTCGTATTTGTGATTATTCGTCGGTGCTCGTCGAATATCAAATTTTACATAAAAAGTATGAAGCGAAACCTAAGTCAGAAATCTCTGCAGTGTTATAGAAACTTCGTGCTCGGTTTGCCGCTAAGAGATTTAAATATTTTCAACAAAATTACAAATGGGCAAAAAGTTTACCATCAATAATAAGTCATACCAACATATACCTTTTATCTCAAAATATTCGAAGCTAATATTTATATTAAAAATAATTTTGAATAATCAACCTAATATTCCAATGAAATATAATGAAAAAATATATATTCCAGAGTACGACCTATGCCCGTGCCTGTCGCTGCCCGGCTCGTTCAAGTCCGCGCTGTCGTCGATGCTGGACGTGAGCCTGCTGCGGGACCCCGCCTTCATGCTCATCGGCGTGTCCAACGTGTTCGGCATGGCCGGCCTCTACGTGCCCTTCGTGTACATCGTCGACGCTGCTAGTCTCAATGTTAGTTGATATTTATTGTAATTATCACCATCATTAGTCTTTTAAGCTCAACTGCTGGTCATAGGCCTACTCTATGGGGTGGTTTTGCCAACAGTCCCCCCGCTAATGGTATGTTGACCGCAGTAAGTGTGGATGATGTTAAACAGGAAGATGCTGCTTTTTTATATGATCGAAATAAAAAACAAGCATGCATCTGATGGTAAGTGAGTACCGCCACCCATGGACATCTATAATATAATTAACCCCAGATAAGATCATAGTCCTACCTGAGGACGGTCACAGATGCCTTGCTACTCCTGAGGGCTACGTTGGAACGCCTCGGATAAGTATGTCTCCCCAACCACAACCTTAAAACCAGAACACAGCAGCGCTACACAGCTGTTATAAGGCAGAAATAGGTGTGACGGTGGTACCGCCCGAGTCAAACCACAAGGCTCTACCAACTTTGAACCACTGCTGCTCATATTCAAAATGATGTCCCTTAGGGCTTTACGACAAAAGAGACAGTCTGTTGTTCATATATTAAAGCTCTCAATTGCCCCTACGACACCTATCCGTTCCATTTTTTTTTCTTATTGATGCCACTTACTAACTATAATTAAGTTAATATTGTGAAACAAGTTTTATCACCATGGCTCCCTGTTCTTAATGAAATTTAACTCCTTTCAGGGTGTGGAACCATCTAAGGCGTCTTTCCTGCTGTCCATTATCGGTATCACGAACACTTTTGGCCGTATTATCTGCGGCTGGGTGGCCGACTTCCCCTGGATGGACTCCTTGTTGCTCAATAACGTGTGCCTCGTCATTGCTACGGTAAGATACGATAAATAATATGTATGAACAACTTTAAATATTGAAACAATGAGTGATAAGGGATGAATGTAATTATAAAATAGATATTAAATTAAATTGAGATAAAAGTTTCTACATATTCGACTAGGGACTTTAAGTCGAATAACTAGGAAAATACTATATGATACGATATCTTAGTTGGATCAGAATGTGATAATTATTTGATTATAAGATTATTTTTTTTCAGATTTCTGTTGCCGTGACGCCTTTCTGTTCTTCATACGCATCATATGTGGCGGTTGCAATAGCGTTTGGAATTGCCATATGTAAGTAACTTTTTCTTTAATCCTACAATTCAAGAATTTTACGGGGAACATTTAAAAATTCGTTATTTATTATGTCACAAAAGGTTTTCCTTACATGAAATAAAAAGTTTAAAATTTAAGTTCATAATTTACTTAAACATAAATTAATCGGAGGATCTTTTCACTAAAAACTAGTTTTTTTTTTCAAAAAAGACTCCTGTTACGTTTAGTTAACTTTTGACTATTAAATTGAACAAGATATGCAACTTATTAATTGTATTTATAAATCAACAGCCGGTTACATCTCGCTGACATCGATCATCCTAGTGGACTTACTGGGCTTGGACAAGCTGACCAACGCATTCGGCCTCCTCATCCTGTTCCGTGGAGCGGCCGCCATAGTGGGATCACCCCTAGCCGGCGCCGTGTATGACGCGACGCACAACTACGATGCGTCATTCTATATGGCCGCTGCGTTCTTCCTTGCGTCTACTCTCACGTCGTTCGCTGCTCCTATGTTCCGCAGGTATGAATATTGATAACTTAAATATACAAAATTGTGGTGCTGAAAACGCGGTAAACACAAACAAATATAATGATAGAATCATGCCGACTGACAAAATGTATTCATAGACACAAATCTTTCTAAACTTTTTAAGACATCTAGATTATCTCATGTTTTCTGACACCGTTAAAGCGAGTAATGTTCAATTCATAACATTGGAAAACATTTGAATTGAACTATAGAGTTTCAATCTATATGCACAGCCATAGGACACAGACTTAATCAAGGCATCTCATTTAATCATAAATTAATCTCCACATAAATATTCAAAATTGTTACGTTACGTTGTTTTGCAGAAAACAAGAAGAGATCCAACAGCCGATCGACGTGCTGACGCCCATCGACGAGGACCTAGAGGAGGGTGAGGAGGAGGACCCCGACGACACACCAATAACTATGGGGGCGCGCCTGGCCTCCCGCCCACCTGCAATTACTCGCACGGCCGCCTCCCCCTCAGACCCTCCTTCACCCAACGAACTTTCGCAACGAGAGAGCGTACTGTGAACACCCCATCACTCGTATATTCAATACGTGCAAATAAAATGCCGCTACAAACAACTATACTAAGACTAAAATGTCGCAACTTTAAAATGTTGATGCCGGACCAACACATCAATACCACATACTCAATACTACGTGCGTAAAATGCCGCTAAAACTGTACTAGGGTTAAAATGTCGTAAATAAATGCCGGATCAATATGTGAAAACGTGAATGGTCGATGTTGGAAAACTACGTGTCTTTAACATTTGCAATGTCTCATCAAGACTTTTATGTGTGGTATAATTTAGTAACTTAGACCTACATGCTCATTAGTAAATAAATATTCTTATACAACATACTTACTGAAGCAAGATGTATTTTTGAAACGCGCATTAAATAAACACGCTATTATGTAGCTGATAGTTTTATAGAGTAAATATAAAATGATATTTTTCCTTACGACTTATGACATAATGTTTCACAATTCAAAACTACCTAATCTATCCATATCACAAATATATCACATGTTCATAAACTCATATTTGCGGAGTACTAATCATATCCTTTTGCATAAGATACTAAAAACGTGTTATGGAAATAAACGATGAATATGTAGGTCTAAGATGCACAACATTAGAAAACCTTGATGTACAACTTAACACCACTTTATAGAAATGAGGTCTAAAATTGCGTATTATAATTATTTAACCACCGTCACTATTTTTATTTAAGAACTCTTTCTAAATAATTAATGTCACTAACACTTATATTACGATCTCATTACTATTGACAGTAATCGAAAGAGTTCTTGAAATGATAACGGTTTTATTGTAATGTAGTAATGTATATTGTATAAGATTATTATTTATAAACTATGAATTGTGAAACCAGAGGAAGAGAAACAGTAACGACGGTTTGTGGCACCGTCATTAATATTAAATTTGTTTGGGACACTATAATTTATTATCCAATACATCCTACTTTTCGAATTAAAGTTACACAATTTATAACTTTGAGAAAATGACTTTTATTTTATTAAAATCAATATTATTTCGTTATGTACTTATATATTTATAGCATATTTCAAAATCAGGCTTTAACATCAAATGTTTGTTTTAAGTGCACGACTTTAGATGCCGTTTATTATGTTTTTAAGAACCAAAACAATTTTCTTTAAATTTTAAATTGAGTTATTTTAATTGTTTGTTTTCTACACTCCTAGGTAAAACTAAGTAAGGGTCTGATATTGGAGCAGATTTCAACATTATTTCTTAAGTTTAATTTATCCTTTTATGCCAGTAATGTAAATCGATATATTACGGCACTTAAATTATATCTTTAAAATCATGGCTAATTAATGTAAAAAGGAATATGCCAAAATATTGGACCACTTTAAATTGAGCCATCCATGTCGCTGACACAAATTTTATATTAAATAAGCACTATTTTATGGAGATACTGAAAGTTTAGAAAATAGTAAACTTCTTGAATTATACTTGATAATGTTAAAAGAAATAGACATTGATTTAGAAAAGACAAATGGTCGAAAGTCTTATTCACATTACTTTGATAATTACATATGCAAAAAACATTGAATTGGATATAAAGTTTGCTTTATTTGAAGTATAAATTTTGTATGACAAATCAAAATATATGCACGTATCTAAAAATAACTTTGTCTTTAGAATAAATCTATTATAAATGACTTAATAACTCACCATTTGTCTCTTTGTTTTGTGAAATAGAATCTAAACTTACAATATCTTTGGACACCATATAAATTTAAACTTAAATAGGGGTACTTATTGAGTAGTAAATGCTAGCGTTTTATAAGCTAATGTATTACCAAAAAATTAAAAAAAAAATAGGACGTTATCATAACTCTACCACTATAGTAAGTTATATAAGTTAGTATGATAAGAGTGCCGCATGCTCTAAGAAAATAGATGTAACTTTTAATTTGTTTACAAAGTAATTATGGAATTGATTGTCAATACCGGTACGTAATTGTTGCATTTTTAAATATAAAAATAAAAGGCTCCCTATTCCAATGTGCCATAAAATGCGGTGCTAATATCAACATTAAATTATATTGGAACGAGGTTTGTCGCGTAAAAACATTTAAAATGAACTTAATTGGCCACCAAACTCAATTTATTTAAAGGCTAGACTGATCGGCTATCGCTTTATCATTTAAGAATACTTTTATGATAATGTCGGAATGTAGTAAGACTCAAATCCTATAAGTAATCATTATTAGGACATGAAAGTATTAAATAAAAATTGTTAAACTAAGGAGGATATTGTTACATGTAGTTTATTTTTTGAGAAACACGCAGAAATAAGATAATAACTATTTTGTTGTAAAGTTACTGCCATTTCGAAATATGAATGGCTGTGAATACTATTGAATATTAATTAATCTGTCAATAAAATAGTTTTATTTGAATATATTTGCGTTTTCTGGTGTCTGCGGCCGTACTCATTAATAGCAATAAAATTGATACTTAGAGGCTGTAATTACTTAATATTATTGAAGGTTTAAAGAAAAACAATTTACATTATACAAACATATTATTATATTGTTTCCTTAAAATAACAATAAATTGGTTTACACTTCTAAATTGACAATAATTGAGCGATATTTTCAAACAGTATGGATTAAGTAATTTTGAATTATTGACCGACATATTCGTATTCATTATAATTATCCGAATGTAAATAATAGTATTGTTGGTGGTACACTACAGCACAATTGTAAATAATCACTGTTAGTTAGGATGTTTGAAATATTTCTCACGGCATTAGAACTTTTAATAACTCCTTCACTCTACTCTGGTTTCCTATAAGCTGTCCTGTGACTGTAAAATTGTTATTCAATTTATTGATTGCATTGAAGGGAACACCATGAATGATTATTGAAATTGAATATTGATATGGAAGATATTCGTAAATATTTTAATGTTACCCTTGCTCATGTGTTTGGTAAGATTTGAATCATAGGTGTGTTCTATGTCGGTCGACTTAACATGAATAAAAGTGATATCTCTATTATACTTCTGTGGTAATTTCGAATGTATCTATGATTTAAATCTGTGTGTTATGTAGTTTAAAATATTAATATAGTTATGCAAAAATGCTCGAGAAACTATACATTTAAAACATGCAACTCAAGTTTAGGCGTGTAAATATGATATTATAGTGTGATAGTGTTTATGTATTTTAATTTATGTAGTTATTATATTTTAACTTTTTAATGAAGTGTTTTATGCCTTAAAAAGGTTATTGATTTATGTAGTGTTTTTTTTGCATATCTCATTTTTGCATAACTATCAATTGTAACTATTTTACTGGCTAGACTATGTTTAACTTTTCGAGCTTGGCTTTTTCTTATACTCGTATTACTAATTAAGGATATCTTAAAGCTGACTGTGAACATTTGTAGAGAAATTGTGGTAGTTTCAAAGTTGTCAAAACACGTTAATGTCTTAAGATTCTTAATATTTTTAATGAGTTTTAAACACATTATTTTAAGTTAGCCTTTTTAACTTTAGAAACAAGGACAGACCTAGATATACATGCTTATGCTTTTTTATCAATTCCCTTGGTTATTAAAGTATATACAGACAAATTGCCATTTTAAAATAGATTATTCTTTAAACAGTCCAGTTTTAATTAGGTCCCACTGCGGACCTAACTATAAATTGTAACAATACATACACAGTGCTTTATCGTAGGAAGCTTCTATCATCTTATCAATAAACACAATTTACTGCGCTACGAATTTAAATATACTTAACTATGTCGTGACTTTTCACTATACTTAAGAGTTTGGAATTTATTGTGTGCCATTGCAATGAACAATGTGTCATTCTGTAGGCAAGAATACACCCAATACAGCTATCCGTTAATAAGCAAGTTAATTTATAACGGAAACAAAGTTATAATGATCATGTAACGGAAATGTTCATATAAGATTGTCTACAGAATGACCTTGCCTGTAAATATTTAACAATAATTAAGTGTTGTAGAAAATGTAAGTGAGTGCAACGCTGTCAATTTTTCTGTGCATCATTAATTACAGAATAATATTTCACGTTTTAAGATACTTTCAAATGTTAGACTCCATGTACTTGCCAGTCTAGGTGTATATATTTATATATGCAGAGTCGATATATTTTTGTCATAGATATTGTGTCAATAAATTGCATAATTTAGCTTAAGCGTATGTAGTATAAAGTAATTAAGGCGAAAAGTGAATGTTAGGCTTTAGACATAGGGAACGGTATTATGTGATAACGATGTGGAAAATATTTGTAACTATATTTCTTTTTAAACGATATGTACCTACTTTATAGAGTTTTATTATATTATGCCTATATTGTAACGTGTTATGAAGTATGTAATTAATTTCTTTGTAAGATTTAGTACAATCTGGTGTAAATTGATTGTGTATAAATGTGTATTAAAGATATTCAGAAAGTTATTGAGTAACGTTTAATGTTGTTATAGCTTTATGTGAAAACCAAAAGTGTTATTATGTTTTAGGGAGGAATATAAACATAAGTTTAAAAAGAATTATTGACGAAGTTATCGTAAATGAATTATGATGATGAGATGAAACGAGAGATACAAAGTGCGTTATTTATTATATAAAACATAATTCATAAAACCGAAGATCATATCTTATGTCTTACATATGCAAGCAAAGGGTTCTATGCTGTCAGAATTTTAAAATATTATTTGTTCAAAATTATTTCTTTACATGTACTTATTTTAAGTCTAATGTGTTATAATTCTATGTAACAGCTCTTTTATTAGCAAATTAAATTATTTTATCATGGGATGTTATCAGGCTCATTATCCTAATATCGTATTCTATTCAGTATTGGCTCAAAGTATTGTTATTTTCAAAGCAATCTAAAGTTGTTTACACGTAATGTATGTTGATTTTAAAATTATATTGATCATTATTATTAAATGTAAGTGGCCGTAATAAAAATGTTCTAAAGTAGATTTTTAAGAAATATTATAAGAAAAAATTATGTTATACGAGTACACAATATCTATTAATAGTTTGTAATATTAACTATATAATACCTGTAGTTATATAAATTGGTACTTTTATATTGATTGATTATGTGTAAACAGCTTGATTTCGCTTGTCGTTTGATTATAAAAGCTTGTCACCGAGTACAGCGCAAAGCTTAGCAAATTAAAGCTATTGTTGATAATGTCCACCGAGTTTTGTAAATAAACGATTCATTAAATGATAATGATGACTGACATCAGTGGTTTTATTATTTCGTACGCATATCCTGACATTTGACTGATGGGTAAGATGAACTTCTGACATACCTACTGGATGATTTTTTCCTTAACTAAGGAATAGCTACCTACAGATAACAAGTTAATAGTTATAAATTATAAAGCTGTATTTTATTGAACAAATAAAAGTTTACTTCAAAGATTTTTTTGTCAATATAGGTAATTGTTTTTTCAATGTTTGAAGGTTTGAAGGTTTGAAAACTCTAAGAATGGTTCAGATTGGCTAAAATTAATATTGTAACTAGTTGAAAGACATGATTTTTTATCTTAATTTTACATAAAAACTCCGAGAGCTAATTAAAATTTCTACGCACCGTGTCAAAAATTGTATCATTACGAAATAATTAAATTTCTGACACAAATGGCTGTGTAAGCCTACAATAAACAGCGTGTTTGTTGAGCTTCAACATCTTCCTCACAATCTCCCGAATTTGCGACAGTCTGTTCAATTTCGGTGCTTTTTAGAAACCTTTGGCTTCGGCCAAAACTTCGGCCCTAAACTAAACTTCGGTCGGACACTAATAATCTGTAACTGACAAAGTCAACCACTGCTCCTCTCCTCACCTCATTTGTCTCCGCACCTCGCCACATCAGCGCGTTCCTCCACTGCTACTCCTCAGCCTCACCACATTAAAACACCTCAACACTGCTCCGTTGCAAATTAATGTGTTTGGACATTTTATTATCACAACAAATTAATAATCGCTTAGTAGTTAATTGTCAAAACTAAAAAGTTTAAACTTTTCACCAATAGGGAGCGAGAGATACGCTATTTGTTTTGGAACGTAAAACTATCTATTTGATACAAGATGGCGTTGTAATTTTAAATACCTACACGAAATTGTGCATTTCCATTGGCGATGTACGTATATGTTATGACAGGGAAATTGGGGGCTATGACAATTGAAATACGTTAAAATTATTATATTCTTCTTTATTATATTCTTCTATTATAAAATGATAATTATATTATCAAAATAATAACTTATGAAGGTAGCATACTTGGTATATAAAAGTTAAAGCATATTAAAATTAATCTTTCCTATGTAAATCTCTTTGCAAAGAAGTAATTTTCAAAATGTACTGTGTAATGACAAAGTTATGAAAATAAAAAAAAAATCCAGTCGAAATGCCTTCTGGCGCCCGCCTCATGACGTTATGATGTCCTGGAAAAACCGCATTCAAGTTTTATTTTATCCGCCCGTATAATTTTTATCTTCTGTGTACAATTAAGTAACCTAAGTGGATCCCAAACTAAACGGTAAGTTCTTAATACAAACATAGTTATATTTAAATTCTTCCGCTAGGCATGTACCTATTTTTGTGTCTACCTATTTTTAACTCAATACTCGTATAGGTACCTATTATAAGTTTAATTCAATCATTTAATCAATTTCCTTCTAAAGTACCAGGTAGATAGCTACGTACGTGTAGTACGTACGTACGTTACGTAGTAATAAATAGGTAATGTTGCCGGTAGAGCCCTTGACGAAAAATTCTTAACAAATTCTGTTCGCTGGTTTTTCAATCAGCAAACATCAATGACGCGCGCTAGATTTATTTATTTAATATTTATTTAGTTAATATGGATTTTTTTATAATAATTAAGTAGGTAGAGTTCTTGGTAAATTGCTTCTATGGATGTTTTCGAGATTACATATGTGACAGTTAATTAATATAAAAATTAGCTACGTAACAACGCCATTCAACGTGTGAATCCTTCTTTAAAAAAATAGGGCCTAAG
>DWPV01006876.1:0-11160 GCA_018251915.1 Urbanus proteus proteus
ATAAATAAAGTAGGTAGATCTATCATTCCTAACAAACAAATGAAGCCATTTTTAAAATGGTCGGGTTATAAAAGTGACTATGTGGGAGTAAATAAACAAAGGTACTGACATGAAACTATGCTAGTTTTGTGCAAGTGTGTGCGTATAAATACATGAAAGTAGCGAAGTTTTGTGGTTCACTTAAATACAAGGCGGTGAGTAATCTACCTATTTTATTTATCTGAGATTTAAAGATATTAGATAAGATTAACCGAAAATACTCACCAAAAGCCAAAAACTTGAATCTCCAACTGGTGCAATTTAGATTCAAAAAAACCAGAAATCTCAAGCTATAGATATTCATAGATAGATTCGTAGATTGACCTACCTATGCTTTCGTCCGATGACATCAATGCGCCTATAAAAGAAAACTTCAAATTAAAATCAAAAAAAAAAATACTCCGACACCAACCAAAGAAGCTGTTCTTCAAAGCGCTGAACATATTTGCCACCTTTCAAAGAACTCTATCGAAATCAGTTCATCCACTGAAGAAATGCGATGCCACCAATTACCACCAATTTAAACCAAAGTTCCGATGTCACAACACATAAATGCCATCAGCTCACCTAAATTACGCCTTAATCTTTTTTCGTGGAAGGTTCAAAAAACGCTGGAGCATATACACTTTTGCGAAAGCTTATCTTTTTTCCCAATATTTTGCTACCACCAAGAATAGGATGTGCCTTTTCTGCGATATCTTGCGTTGCCTTGCCTTCCCAAATCACCATGACAAGCAGCGAATTTTAGAGGCAAAATTCAGCCAATTGCGAATAAAATTTTACCTTCACCAAACATAATAATTTAAATTAAAGTCACCTATGTTACATCTTAGACATTAAGCTATGTTCCAGTGAAACTCCCGTCAAAATCGTCCAGCCGTTTAGAAGATTAACTCAGCCAAACAGCAGACAGACAGACAGTTTCTTAATTGAATTTTTGTTATAGGTATCGTGTATACTTTCATATGCATTAAGTAAAAAAATATTATTTTGAAATCACAAACAGACACTTCAATTTTATTTATTTGTATAGGTTGCGTGTGATGTAGCAATTTCTATCATGTCTTGCTTTCTAGGACCTCTACTCGTAATAATGGTAGACCAAAATAATATGTGCCTACATCATTGAATTAAATTGATGAATATTTTTAGGGTAATGTGTCGTACATCGACACAGTCAACTTAAGTGTTAACGTCGTCGCAGAAAGCAGCGACATTTCTTGATATTCCTATACTGTTGTTGTTTTTCACACCTGATAATTTAGTAATAGGGCATAAAATAATAAGTCACACACTTGATCTGCACTCGGAGAGGGGACATGATGAGGATAACATCATGGCGGCGCTGGAGTTTGGAAGGAGCGACGCATACGGAATTCTGAAAGAAAGAAACCTCAACGAGTACAGACGGCTAAAGTGGCTATCTTACTAATATTATAAAGCTGAAAGTTTGTGAGGATGGATGGATGGATGGATGGATGTTTGTTACTCTATATCTTACGAACGGCTGAATGGATTTGAATGAAATTTAGTGCAGACATAGACTGTAATCTGGAATAACATATAGGCTACTTTTATTCCGGGAAAATGTGCGGATCCCGTGGGATACATATGTTTTGTTTTATCGCCATGTCAATCTCGCGACATGTTTATTGATTTACTTTTCAGTACAATGCAGGTGAAACCGCGGGATCGGCTAGTTCCAAATAATTTTAAATATAGTAGTTATATACGTGTCTCGGTCTAAGTATAATTAAGAAGAAATATTCAAATTAATCTTACAATTTAATTAATATCAATCAAATCTAATAAACACAAAAATATAAGTATTATAGCATAATAATAATATTAATCTATCGCCTCTTCGCAATATATATTATATGGATATGGTATAGAATTCAGTGATAATGAGGCACTTTTGTTAAAACACTCCACGCGACGGATAGGTGTCTCAATTGAAACTCGACTCGCTTTGATATCTAAGTTACGACTCGAGCGACTCCTTGAAACTATTACGCTTGTAACTGATTAAAGTTTGAACTTAGTTCACTCGAGTTTAAACTTAGTACTAATTAATAAACAATTTCGAAAAATGTTTAGGTGCGGTATTAAAAATTGTGTCTGAAATATTTGTTTTTTATTAATGATAATGTTAATTATAATTTATAATCAGATTGAAAGTATATGATTAGATTTTTTATTCAAAATGAACTCGTTCGATTCTCGGCTAGGAAAAACATTTTTTTGAAAAACAAAATGTTCAGTTTCAGTTTATAATCCTTATAGTTTCGCATATACCCATCCACGCACACTTGAAAAATTCACCCTATTTAAGTATCTCTTATACCCTATATTCAACCTTCAACCTAAACACAGCGAAAGCTACAAGAGATAAATAATCATAATCATTAACATTATCAACAAAGTATCAGGACATCGTCACGCGCCACCCTCACATATAACGCCTTTGTCTGACCAAACGGCATTGTTCTTACTAAATTAACAGCCCACAACCGTAAGTAATAGCCTATTACGTTTCTTAATACACTCTCTTTGTTATTGTTTCGCCTATAAACTTTTACCACTTCGAGTCAAAGGAAGCGAGAAGACTATAGCATCAAAGCATTCAAACTATGTAATTCCGCGATTCAAAATCGTATAAAATTATGGGTTCATTTTCCTCAGTCTCGCTTCGTTGCTATGGTATTTGGTGGCGCGTTACAGTGCCAGCGTGAAACGAAAAGCTAGAAAATATACTAATATAAAAAAATATCAAATCAATTCAGATACTTTTGATAATGTATATCAGTTCGAAAGAGAACGAAGCAGAAGATATTTATATCTAAACTTGCTAATCCAGTTTCACCCACGTTTAAAAAGTAAAAAGAAATACATATTCAAACATACATAACTGTAATCCCGCTCTCTAGTGACGGGGCCCGCATGCGCGTGGAGCACACGCTAATGCTTCTTTTTGGGGGGCGCTACAAAATAACTGATTTTCAAAGTGGGCGTTAGACGAAAAAGGGGACCTCGGGAACCTCTGCCTTAGATCTTCTGCAATCTTCCAGTGAAAGTTCCAGCCGTTTGGAAGATTTCCTCAGCCAAACAGACAGACCGAAAGATAGACAAAAAAAAATTAATTGCATTTTTGTTATATGTATCGTGTATCCCTTCATATGCATTGAGTTATGATTTTGATCACACACACAGACACTTCAATTTTATTGATGTGTATAGATGTATCTCAACTCTCAACTCATCTAGGTTTAAACTATGAACATAACAGAATGTAAATTGGCCAATCTGAAAAAATCTTTCATTAAATCTTAGCGCTTCCCCACTTACAGTGGACACCCTACTTATAGAACTTGTGGAAACGGGTAATTTCACTGTTCGTATAATAGATCGTAATCAGACTGAACAATAAAGTCTTTGTCGCTTTCTTGGAGATTTCTAAAGTCTGTTTATCTTGAAGTGCAGCCAACAAACAATATGTAATTTGGAGTGAAATAAAGATAAGCCTTAATTATTTATTAGATAAAATAATACGTTTATGATCCATGTTGACAAGTCTCATGTCATCTCATTTCATCTCATCTGGTTTATGTCCCGATTGAAATCTATATTTCGGTACTTAGTAATGGTATATATTATAGTTTTAACACTTACGAGTACGTTAATATTGTGTATGTTTTAACACCTTTACAAATTTACTCTAAGCTTTTAAAGACTTCTTAATGTATATAAATAAATAACGCTTCACACTCATAGCCCCACACTAGGATTCCCTGTGTCGTGGGTGTCATGGACAACAAACGATAAGGACACACACCCAGACCAAGAACGTAAATTTAAACTCATCATTCAAATTTCCATCTCGCTGGGAATCGAACCCAGGACCTTTGGATTAGCGGTCTGGCGTGTTAAAAATTGCGCCATCCGGGTCGTAAAGAGAAGGTAGTTTTTTGTAAGAAATCTTAATAAATGTTAAACATTAAATAATGTTTAATTGGCGTTCTTCCATTCGTCCATCAGCTTGCAAAGTATCTGTGTTTTTACAAAAATCCTTTAAAACATATCTAAAAATTCCTACAAATTCCTAAATCAGTACCAATCGTTAAAGAAGTTTAACGGTTCACTAATTAATCTGAATAATTAGGTGAGATAGAAGCTAGACCGGATAAAATCTAGGTAACGCAAACGTCCCAATTAGTAGTGCGTCTGCTAATTAAGAGTTGGATAAAGTCTTACTACTAATTAGAGGACTTTCCACTGTCCAATAAAACGAAATGGTTATTTTGACGACGCTATTTATTTTGGGAAACATTTGGTAAATACGATCCTGTTTGTAGTTCTCGTTTATAGTATAAAGGTATTTACCCACTGTCCGGTACCAAATATGATGTTAGTATTAAGCTAACAGGATTTAAACGCAGACTGTTCCTGAGTAGAAAGTTTAAAGTGCTTGTCTACGATCTTTAGATTGTGTTAGAACCTTTTTCTTCTTACTGCCGCGTTCTTACAACCTTTAAGGCAATGCACGCGGTGTTCGCTTGTTCGATATTGATAGAGGAACATCAGCCCCATCCCAGGATTATAATCTGTTTAAGAGTTCGGAATAAATTTAGATTTCTGTTCTGCACCTAGGTGTTTGTGTGTTTGTATATGTGCGTCCATGTCACACACACAGGAGAAAATCTTACTGCGGGGCTATGAATGTACATTTTTTTTAATTATATAAAAAATGCAAGTGGTAGGTACATAGGCATATAAACCAGACTCAAACGTAAAAACAATAGGGCGTGACAGAAAAATGTCCCTTAACCCTCATGGAATATGAAACTACGTCTTTCTTATTAATCTAAAAATGAGTATATTTTTTATAGCAGAGACGGATTCGAAATAAAACAACAAACAATCTTGCATAAAAACTACACACAGATAAAAATATAAGCAGCAAATTCTTGCGTTTAAATTCAAAGCTTTGCAGTTGGAGATTAAAGTAAACATGCTCGTATTAAACGTTACTGTTTACGTTTACTTACGTTTATTTTAGAGCTCTGCCATGCTAATGTTATGAAGAGGTCTGTTTAAAGTATTTATAGTTTCTGCTTTGTTTATAAGTTACTAATGCCGTAATATACGTAGAAGATATTTAACCGACTTTATAAATATCTATACAAATAAATAAAATTGAATATGAAATAAAACGGCTACCTTTTTATGTCCCACTGCTGAGCACGGGTCTTCTCCCACTTTGCTCGTTGCTTAACTTTGCTGATTGCTTAAGACCTACGCAATCCCCAGGGCTATGCGCGCTTTTTTGATGACAAGGGGGAAACCTGCAAAAGATACCCGACGCCTCTGGAGCGACGCCAGGATATGTGGATTTTTTACCGCACTAAAACCCCCCTAGAAGCCGTCCTCAGCGCTATGTGAAGGACTCCGGGAACTTATCACCATCGCTATGTATCTTGTATCTCTATAAATAATATGTTTGAATCATAAAATATACCATCAGGACTAAAAACTATTTTTTTTAAAAGTTGATAGAAACTTGAAACATACATGATGTTTTTGCAGGTGGAAGAGCTCTTTGTGGTTCGGCTCAGCACTGCTGTGTATGGTTTGAAGGGTGTGGTATGGGAGACATACTTATCCAAGGCGTTCCAACTTAGTCCTCAGGGGTAGCAACGCTGCGGTCGACCTAAGGTAGGACTGTGATCTTATCTGGGGTTGATTACAGATGTCCATGGACGGCAGTGGCCACTTACCATCAGGTGCACTGCATGCTCGTTTGCTACTTCGATCATATATAAAAAATCTGTAGCGGTAGCAAACGATGTGTGGTCACTGATCATTTACCATATTAGGCGACGGTAACTACTTTCCCTCAGGTGGCCCGTCTGCCTTATTGCTAGGCTTAAATATAAACAAAAATAACTTTCAATATTATTGTGGAAATAGTTGATACCTCTAAAAAGTTACCATGATTTTAGCGTATGCCTCGCAACTGTATTTAATTTCTTACTCGTACAGTACTCGTTAAGCCATGCGCAACGTACTTTTTATTCGACTTGGTTTTTCTTGGGGTTCTTTCATAAAATATAGAAAAGCCAGTATTTTAATGAAAAGACCTTATTTCTTCTACATTATTATTGCTCCTGAATAGAATTGGGTTGACGATGATATTGAGTCGTCTTAATATCATGTAATTAATAAAAAAAACTTATTTTCAACTCTCCACCATAGCTAATGACCAATTTCAAATACTACGTTTTGACTAACAAAGCTTTTTCAGCACTAATAACTTTTCTTACGAGGGGGAAGCCTTTAAAAGGTATCCGACGTCTTGGGAACGTCGCCCCGGTAGTCGTTCTTAGCGCTTTCAAGAGGACTCCAGGTTCTCCAACAGCCAACTTTATTGGAACCCTCTGAGCTCGATACCCCATTGTATTCAATTCTGGGCGAGCGCTAATCATCTGGTGCACAACGCTGTGCGACCACACATACCGCTTTCCCGAGGTAGCTGGATGGATGGTTCGAGCTCCCACCCTAGCTGCCCGCGACCCCGGAAGCCCCCTTTAAGTCGCCTCTTACGACAGGCAGGGGATACCGTAGACCTATTCTGGTCCAGGGTCTACAGGGACATTCTGATGAATGTTCCTGTAGACCCTAAGTCCTAGCAATAATAAGTAAAAAGAAAGAAGAAAAAATAAAAAAGAAATCCCATATCACCTGTCAGTCCCATGCTTGCTAATGCTAAAAATACTTTGGAAACATAGCTATATGAGTACATTTAATCACAATGACCTCTTTTTACACACGACAGGTATTTACATTTAAAGTAAAAAACAACACACTAAAACCATGTAATTCGTGTACACTCCAAAAAAAATAAAGCCACAACACAATTCGCATTCGCAATTCGCAAACAAACAGGCTACCCAAACATTGGTTCTTCGAGTAGTATTGACAAAAACAGAGGTTATTTTTTATCAACCGGTCAGTCGCCGCACTCATGGGAAATCTAGCCATCGTTGATTCAATAGAATTTTTTCCATCCTTCAGTAAGTTATAATAGGGATGGTGATTCTTTTTGAAAAAAAACCGTTATTTAATTCGATTCGAATCGTAACCTGTTTCGTAATCGATTCACGATACAATCGTAATCGATTCACAATACAATCGAGGTCTAAAAAATCTAACATTTAATTTAAGTACCTATTGTAACAACAGAGACTAGAATTTGACGGCAAATAAAATCTCATATCGACTTTCAAGTGTGTAATATCGCTTCGCTAAATCGATTCAATACTACATGTTAATTTAAAAGATGGATTATCTTCAGCCAAAAATAGATTCTTCGATTTAAGATCGCCATCCCTAAGTTACAATAAAAATTGCGAATAAAAATTGCATGAAAACGCTAGCCGGCGTTTGTTCGTATTGTAAGCAGTGGGATTTCAATATCTGAAATTGCAGCCAACAAGTCGGTAATAAAGTGACCACAGAGACAATTTTATTGGGAATATTTTCTCGTTCCGTGTATCTAATAAAATAATATTCGAGGTATGTACCTTCTATTTAGAACTTTGAGTTGGTGCAATTGTTGTGTAAGATGTCAACTTGTCTATAGAGGCCTTTTCGATAAGGTTGGGGTAATAAACGAGTACTTATGCAGTCCACTTGAAGGTTGATAAGTTGCCAGATTATATGAAAAACAGCATAAAACTTCTGGCTTCATATGAAGTCGGCAATAAAAGTCTTCTAACAAACGCAAGCACTGATTTCCGCAGGATAATAATGGTGGTAGTACCTTCCCGGTTGAATTAATTATTATATGCGTTGCGTTAAACCGCAAATGAGTAATTTAAGAGGACATCCCTGGCTGTTCTGTCTGTTTGAAGTTAATTTTTGTAGAAATGAAAACGGAACAAATTATGAATTATATTTATTTTGGTAGAACAAATATAGAACTAATTATGTAGTGCTTTGGTTGGGCAGTAAGGCATGGTCAATCGCTGGGTGGAGACATACCTCCGTTTGTTAGCGAAGTAACGAAATACTCAGCGCAGCGCACACTCGAATATCAAATTCTATTCCCCAGCGAATTTAGAACAAGCATGAAATTTAGATAAAAACCGCCGACAGTCGCTGAAAACTTGTTTAATCTAACTTGCGACATTTCCGTAATTTTTTGCCGCCAAAGAAACGTCTGGATGTGATGACGCGTTCAATAATTTAAGCCTTTAGTATTTTTAAACTTCGTCCTAACTAAAAGAAGAGCGCTGCTAGCAAATTCTTGATTGTATCATTTTTATAGCTAAGGACTCTGCGAAAATGTTTGAAGGTAAGAAATTAAAGTTAGTTTAAAATGAAACGTATTTTTGTACGGGAGAAATCGTTTAAAAATTAATCAATATCTTGCCCTTGTCAAGTTTTTTTGCAATTGATCGTCTCTTCAATCCATTCTTTGAATACAAATGAGAATTTATGATTTTAAACTTATATTATCGCAGAATGGACACATTATAATATGTAACGGGTACTCACGATACGCGGATTTAATTTCTTAATTGCCGATATATCGACCCATAGATCGTGGTCACGGCGAAACGGAGTTCCAAAAAACGTGTGTGAACTTTACCTTACTATCCTTATTATTTTGAGAGGATTCCAAGAGAATACCCGATATTGACACTGAGTACATAGCATACTTGGAAACGAGATTCCACTTAACATCAGTGACCATTCCCGTTTCAAACTTCCATTAAAACGCATTTACTACTCTTTTCAGTATTAAAGTATCTCTATAATTAGCATGACTGGCAGGACGCCAAGGCATTGTATGGCTTCGTTTTACAATTTCAATCGTGACACCCTAACGGGGTTATGGGTTTGACTCCGACATCCGGTGCCACACTTTCAATAGTTCAGCTACAAGCTACTTATTTCTAAAGCAAGTAGCTATTGTAATCATATCTTTAAGCCGATCCTTTATTATATGTGTGCGACCGGAGTCGGAGTATGAAAAATCTACCACTTGAAGTTCTTTTTATTACTGAAGTAGCAAACAAGCATGCAGACCATGAAAAAAAGAGACAACCGGAATCAGTACGTCTATGAATAGAGGCGTCTATAAAAATGCAGGTTTCTTAACGGTAAGAATACGATTAGGTACTGATTTCTATGTATTGGTTTGGCTTCAGCGGTTTTCATACTATGCCACTTCCTCTTTTCTCTCCCTATTGAATGGCAACGCCGTGCAGGGACAATTTAATCAAGTTCAGATACTCGTATTTTACTGGACTATTACCAACTTTGTCCCTGTAGTTTCGGTACCAGAATAGGGCTATAGTATTGCCTCCCTGTCGTAAGAGGCGACTAAAAGGGGGCTTCCGGGTAGTTCACGTAGTCATTGCTATCCATGATCAAACTAGAACACAGAAAATATTCTTATTGTTATTAAACGGTAGAAATAGGACATTTGTTGTTGCCTCAACTCTTTTATTCAGAACAAAATGTATAGAAATAATGATGGTGCCGCCGTTCAAGCCCTTTATCATAACATTTAACACCTGTTGTAGATACTTTTAGTTAGGTTAATAACTAAATATCAAAGATTAACGATTACAACAGAACTTAAAGTAGCTTCATAATAGTAGGCAATGGAACAAGTCATTTAGTGATGAATGACGCCTCGTCCTTTTTGAGTACGTTTTCAGCACGGGATTAAGAGGGTCTGAAACCATAATAGCCGCCTAATGATATAGTTGGAACGTTTTTGGTCTTAAAACGTAAGCCGGAAATTGTTTTCCGTGTATTTCTATTATAGAGACTATTTTTGGATCTGTTATTATTACACTGAGACAAATATACTATGAAACTAACTGGAAGTAAACAACATTTTCGTGTTATATTGATATTACATTGATTACTTATAGAAGTGGAAATTATATATTTTTTTTCATTTTTCAAAGTTATGTACTTCTGACAAATATTTCTTGGAAGGTTAGTGTGAAATACTTTGTTCGAAATGAAGGTTAGTAATCACACTTGCCTATAAAGTAAGTCATTTTGTAAGCCATGAGTACATAAATATTGCTTACTAAATGTGTTTTTTTTTTATAAATATGATTAAAGTAGCAAATGACAGTCCATATGATAGTAAGTGGCCACTGCCCATGGACATCTGTAATCAACCCCAGATAAGATCACAGTCCTATCTGTGGTCGGCCACAGATATGTTCCTACTCCTGAGGACTAAATTGGATCGCCTTCGATAATATCTCCATTACCACAAATGTTGCAAAGCAGTGAAGAATCAGCCAT
This sequence comes from Urbanus proteus proteus, assembly GCA_018251915.1. Lineage (NCBI taxonomy): Eukaryota > Metazoa > Arthropoda > Insecta > Lepidoptera > Hesperiidae > Urbanus > Urbanus proteus. The sequence goes on from DWPV01006876.1 coordinate 10,378, forward strand.
TATGAAATAAATATTTATACCTAGTATTTAAAATTATTGAAATAACTAGCAATTTTCTCGTCATGAAACTATTGTTCATTCAAAATATACAGTTCAGTGAATGTAAACAAGCCAATAAAAATCTAACAACGTTTAAAATTAAAATTGTCCAGTACAGCAACTTTTCGTTCAATAAAAAGTAACAACTTGGAAACTTCTTTCAGAATGTCATCGAGTAATATTCATTATTACTCATGACTAGTTTTGTGAACAAGACAACTAGTAACCAGTTTTCGTATTAAGTACCTACCTATATTTTGCTTAGCAACTGAAATTCGTTTATGAAGTAATGTTTTAATGACTTCTATTTTTTCCAGCAACAGAAGTATTAAGTACTATTGGCATAAAAGTTGTAGTAAACATACACATATATTTAAACGAGGATTTTAACTTAGACGAAGTTCTAAGAGGAAATAGCGAATATATGGCGGACCTTAATAAAACTTCAGTTATGTTTGAAGACACATGATCTTATAATATTCTAGCTGATCCCTGCGGTTTCACCTGCATTTGAAAACTAAATCAACAAACATGTCGCGAAATTGACACGGCGATAAAACAAAAAAATGTATCCCACGGAAACCGAACATTTTCTCGGGATAAAAAGTAGCCTATATGTTATTCTAGACTACAGTCTATGTCTGCACCAAATTTCATTCAAATCCATTCAGCCGTTCTTAAGTTATAGAGTAACAAATATCCATCCATCCATCCATCCTCACAAACTTTCAGCTTTATAATATT
>DWPV01006877.1:0-11159 GCA_018251915.1 Urbanus proteus proteus
GCTGGACGGATTTTGACGGGACTTTCACTGGAAGATAGCTGAAGGTCTAAGGCGTAACATAGGCTACTTTAATTTTTTTTTAATCCATTAGCGCGCGCACCACGTCCATGCGCGCGCCGTCGCGGGAGAACGGTATAACATTTATTTTGAAATATATATTCTCATTTAATTTTTAAACGCGGGTGAAACCGCGGGGTTCAGCTAGTGTATAAATAAAACATACATAGTTACATAGGTAGGTACCTACTTATAGAAAAATCATATTAAGTCTACTTATAATACAATTTGCTTCACTGAGTTACCTGAAACAAACAAGTAATGCTATTTGCATATAACTTGCAACTCTGTTGCGTCTACCGAGCGGGGCTTCTGGCCAGCAAATTGAATGAACCTTGTCCATTGTTACGTTTAATGCGCTTAACCGCTCTAAGCCGCACTTTGTCTGAGTTATTATTGCATAATATGTAGACAGTAGACCGGTATAGATATTTATTTAAGATCTTTGAATAAACACGCTTTCTACACGTAGGATTGAAGTAGCAAATGGTCATGCAGTTCATCAGATGGTAAGTAGTTACTGTCACTCGTTGGGTTTCTACATGTGCTACTTCATATAGAACAGGGGTCACCTGAACCAGATGCATTAAAACTCCTGAGGATTAGGATGTTCGCTTCACATGAAACTAAGAGGGCATCAAAACTAGAACACAGCATCGCTGAACACTGCTGTTATAAGGCAGAAATAGTTGTGGCAGTAGTGCCGCGGGAACCACCTACAATCTTACGTGAGGTTGGCCATTTATGTGTTAACACTATTATTATAAAACAGAATAGGCCTTTTGGACTTACAGATTCGAACCACGAACCGTTCTACCTTCAATCAATACTCAAGAGAGATTTGCTATTGCTTAATTTGGCAGCATATAGATCGCAATACGCTGGCGCCAAGCGTTTCATACGTACGTACACGTGAGTCGAATTAACACCTTTCTGATTCGTGTCCTGTTGACATTCGAAAACCAGTTTTACTGCGACGTTTTATTACTTTTATCACAGTATTATTATTTTGAAAGTTTTCAAATTAAATAATAAAATAAATAAATAACGCTTCACATTCCTATGAGTGTGGGGCTATCCCCACAGTAGGATTTTCTCCTGTGTCGTGGGTGCCATGAACAACACACAAGACAAGGACACACACTCAGACCAAGAACAGAAATTTAAACTCATCATTCAAATTTCCGCCTCGCTGGGAATCGAACCCAGGACCCTAGGATTAGCGATCCGGCGTGTTAACCATTGCGCCATCCGGGTCGTCATAAATAAGAAAGAAACAAAACGCGACTGCTTAAAATTAATTATTAACTGAAAAGCAATAAACAAGTACTACATACAAGTATGATACTGCTTTATATCAATTATATTAATTAATTATTAACTGAAAAGCAATAAACAAGTACTACATACATACATGTATGATACTGCTTTATATCATTGAGGGATTTCTACTTACGTTTTTGTAGCAAATACGAGTACCGGATATAGGTACAAACTTTAATCTAATTTTAATCCTTAATTCCTTGTTTCAGTAGTAAATCATTGAAATTTTTAATTTTTGGGTTACCCACTAGGTCCTATAGCGTTGTAGAAATTGTGTATTAAAATAATATTATAATTTCATTGACCTAAAATTGTGTTTCACAAAATAAAGAAATTGAACTGTAAATATTTAATCTTTCTAATCTTATCTTGGTAGTTCACATAATAATTACCTAAGTTTAAAGTTATTTTAATATTTAGGTACTAACCATAATTGTAAACAATCATGGTTAAATGTCGCCACCAGATAAAATAATATTGCGTTAAAATTAATCCTTTGATAGAAAATGAAAGTACCCAAATCAAATCAACATTTAATTAAATGTCTTTACCGATTATTTTGTAATTAGTTAAGTTTTGAGTAAAATTACGAAATTTGTTTAATTAAGTTACTTATTATAATTTGTATAGTACATTAAGCAATGTTTTTAACTAATATATATGCGTGTTGCAAAAAATTTTGGTAAATATATTCAGCGGCCTACCAAACAGCGCATAACATTGTTATAATAATATCAATTTAAACAATGTTCAAACTCGGGTGAGAGAAACCCGCTTCCTTTCATACTTTCTCCCCTATTAACTCTGACATAGTTATCCTTCTGTGTAGCGGTAATGAGCGATTCGATCTACATTTCCACATAGTTAAATTTAACAAATTTAACTTTAGTTTATTACATTAAGAGATAATAAATGGTGGGGTAAGGAAAACATACTTATCTGCGTTACAATCTAGTCCTCAGGGGTATCCATGCATTCGTTCGAATTGTGATCTAGTCTGGGGTTAGTCCCATATGTCCATGGGCGGTCAGTTACCATCAGGCGGAAGGCATTATTCTTTGCAACTTCTCTTCTATATAATAAAAGTACTTTTTGCCCGCGGCTTCGCACGCTTTGCTACTATATGATCGATGTTATTCATATAAACCTTCCTCTTGAATCACTCTATCTATTAAAAAAACCGCATCAAAATCCGTTGCGTAGTTTTAAAGATCTAAGATCTAAGCATACATAGGGACAGGCAGCGAAAAGCGACTTTGTTTTATAATATGTAGTGATAGTGATAGTGAAAGTGCTATAGGGTAAACTTAATATGTGATGCTATTCCCTGTCAGTGAACCGAGTGGCCGAATAAATTTGTGACAGATACTCATTTTCAATCAAATTATTATGTGATATGCTAGTTACATTTCTAAGGTTATCTTTGTGGTTTTAGTGTGGCCACAGGCCACGTTTATTCTAAGTAACAAACGAAGAGATGTCGTGTTACAGAGTGTGGCAAGTTTACAATACTTTGCAAATTGTAAAAGCCCTTTGAGCGACCACAAACTGTAAAAGGCCTTTGAGCGACCACAAACTATCATGAAGTAGGTAAATAGGTATCTACTACAGACACGAATATAACAATACATTGACTGTGTGCAGAGATTTTCACGTGAAGTTTCCTAATGATGTTTTCCTTCATCGTTAAATGTCGTGGCAATTTTTTTCTAACATCTACTGGCATTAACAAAATTACTACAGAAAATGAGAAGTACATCCTTCAAATTCAACCTCTGGACTTCCAGACTGAAACGCTTACGTCATTTCACCTAGGATATTTCATTTCTTATATCCTTCTCTCAAAGGTACCTGTGTATATTATATAGAATCAAGAATGCTTGTGTGAAATTTGAACTCTAGACTGGAACGCCAAAGTTCATACTACTAGGCTTACATGAGGTACTACTAATACAATACATTCACTGTACATTGTACTTATTCAAACTCCAACTCGTTATTCCTCCACAATTGTTTTCAAACCGGTTATTATATCGCTAATTACGTTACCAGTACCAACTTGATACTTTTTAACCTACTAATATAGGCATTAACCGTTTTCGTGACTACGATACGTGACTAACGTGCTCTACGCATAAAATTAACTCCACATGCCTATAGCCCATCTGTTGTTGTGTAAGAATTGCAAAGACAGTTTATTTAATATGTATTTCTTTATTTACATATTTATATATATCCGCACCAAGCGTCAATGCGTTGATAAGTCTACTTGCATATTTTTTTTATTCTACATTAAGTCTGTTCAAATACAATAAATTGATTTAAATATATTCTTTTGATATCCGAATATTTCAACTAACATAGTAATATTGCGATAAATATTTATTTAAAAACATAAAACAACGATTTACAGATAAAACTGGATAATACTCAAACTTTAAAATGCTGCCCTGAAAAATGCCCATTTTCGACTTATCAACTTGTTCATGCCTGGTGCGGATATCCGAGGCGTTTCGGCTTGGTCTTTAGGGATAGCAATTTATTTGTGACATATTTCAGGTAAGAGATTGTCTAGGGTTGATTGCAGACATCATCAGATGAATTGCATGCTCGCTTGCTGCATAAAATAATGTAAGGAAAATATTTAAGTACATTTACTTTAATTTTTATTAAAGAAATTTTATCTTTTCAAACTTGTACTTTATAATTTTCTTTTCTGTTATAATTTATGCTTTTCTGTTATAATTTTTAACTGCCATAAGTGACTCATAAGTTAGGTTGTACGTTGCCATTTATTTTTTTAGAATTTACGCTTTAATTCGTAAATCCCCTGCCAGGTGACATCAGTTTCACGTTAAGGCTGTGATCAAAGTTTATTATTATATTATCAACTTGGATTCTCCATAATATTATACGACTAATTTTGCGTAGGTAGTTACATAATATACTATCAAGGTTAAAACAGTATCATCACGAAAAAAAGATTCAATGAAAATATTGATGGAAAGAGAATAAATAAAGAGAATGAATGAAGAGATATCATGATATACGATGATATAAGTATGCAGTGTACTTACACTACTTACATTAATCTTTGGTTTTCAGACTTAACTATCATGTCATCACCACTTCAAGTAGATAGGTACATAGAATTAAAAGCCTTTTGGCATACTTAGGTACAGCAGTACGTTCTTTCTTGCAAAAGACGTGCAAGATGTGGAATTACCTTTTTTCTGAGGTATTCCCGGAGCGCTGTGACATGGGACTCTTAAAAAAAAGGTGCAAAAAGAGGTCTCCTTCAAAGCCGGGGATGCATTGGCGACTGCTCTGGTGTTGCAAATGTCCATAGGCGGCGGTGACATCCTTCCATCAGGTAGCTCACCTGCTTTATCGTTAGGTTAACTATAAAAAAAGAAAAAAAGTAGATTTTTACAATTTTAAAGTAAAGTCAGTGTAGTCAACATGCAATCTATTACGTCTACATAACTAGTTTTATTTACTAACATTTAGTGAACTTTTCACGTCAACACTTGATTCGTGGCTTCCTTCTAAGACAATTTCCTTATCGCATTGAACTTGTTTCGCAATAGGACAAAACAATTAATACCCATTGTTCCGTCCTGTTACACGGTTCAGCACTTTTCATTCTTCCCTTTTCGGGTTAATTTAACCAACCGTAAGGTTATATCTACTATAAATGAGTGGATATAGTAGTTGGAAGAGTAGAAGTTGAATAGTATGAGATGATAGTATTTACTGTAAGATTGCATATTTAGAAAAATCAGAAAATAAGAAATTATAACCGAAAAACCGTTAGAAAAGATTTGAAGTAGGTAACAGTTTAACAAATATTTTTTTTTCTGAAAAAATGTTTGTATCAGTACCTACTTGTTGATGCATTTGAGAAACCAATATGTAAAGTGCTTTCAAATTTTCAGTATAAACGAAGGAAGTCGTTTGTCTGAGCTAATCTTGTAGCAGACACCCACTACGGCCCACGCAGAAACCAAATTGCATTGTGGCATCCTGTAGTAATATCTGATATACATAGCATTTGTTTGAAACTTTATTGCAGATGCTTGACGCGTTCCAATTTCCTGAATACTTTTAGGTGTTTTCATACTAGACAGTAACAAACAAGCATTTTGTAAACCGTGAGTGGTTACTGCCGCCCAAAGACACCCACAGGTGTCAGAACTGGCTTATAGGTGATAGTACAGTCTTCACTATTACTACATAGTATAAAACAAAATCGCTCTCCGCTGTCTTTCCCTATGTATGCTTAGATTTTTTAAACCAAACAACGGATTTTGATGCCTATTTTATACCTATAAAGTGATTTGTGAAGGTTTATATGTATAATAACATCCATTATATAGTAGAGAAGCGTGCGAAGCTGCGGGCTAAAGTTAGGCTTACAACAATAATAAGCCCACAGTGTGACCTGAAGTGACTTGAGGTTAGCCACAAGTACGTTGCTCCACTGAAGTACTAATTTGGAACGCTTTGTATCAGTAAGCCTCTGCACACAGTACACCCTTCAAACCAGAATACCTTCAACACCGCTTTACACTGTTATAAGGCAAACATATATGTCTCGGTGGAACCGTCGGACCACCTTTAAAATGATCCTCAATTCATTTCAAACTTAAGTAACATCCGTTTAAACAAACTTTAGCCGCAAGCCCACAATTTATGTGCAAATTATATAAAGCGGTGGCGTGATCACATTCCTTTTGAAACCTCGACAGGACTTCGTAACAATTGTAAAAGGACGATTTACAGTGGAGATTGTACTGATAAGTTTGCCTATGTAAATCGGTCGGCTGTCCGTGTATTGACCGACCGAATGCGTAGGCGCATTACGTACAAACCAGTTCTATGTTGACTCAATAGCATAAAAGGCAATGCCGTTGTCATGCTGTGTATTAATTTGTTATGTTAACCGTTTATCGATATTTAGAAGTACGGATAAGGCTCGCACCAATCGATTCGCCTCGAAGGCTGCAACTAATTGAATTGCTAGAACTGACTCGTTAAATTAAAGTTAATATTTAGGATTTCAGTTTTATCTGGCTTACACGGGTTGAATTAACCATGGCCTGTAGCAAGATTGGTTAAAAATGAATAAGAATACATAGTTATAAGTAATTCTGATAAATAAATGATCAATAAAGTGCGTACAGTTTCGAGGCTTGTGTGGAGCGTAATTTACAGAGTTAAGCAACGTCGAATGTAGCCGCGTTTGATGGGTGACCGGCGTGGCCGCTAATGGTAAAATATCATGTCGTTTCGGCTTGCTATGCTTCCAATCCAACGGCACGTTAATCGCCTGTATTGCTAGTTATTACAAGCTTTTCCCGCAGCTCCGTTGTATATTTTTGTGTTAATCCAGGTCATAAACCATCTATGTTCCAAATTTCGTCCCAATAAGATCAACAGATTTTGCCTGGAAGAGTGTTATAAATTTATTCATCCTCACAAACTTTCGCGTCTATAATATTAACTGAATATTGTCAGAACGTTTTTAAATACTTTTCTAGTTCCTCTTGCCGTAGAGGAAATATTTTAGAAGGAAACTGATTTTATCACTTGCTTTTTCATTATTGATGATGCAAAAGCGCGGATCAAAGTTCCCGTTGCTTAAGGATATGACTTAATATGAAAATATTATGTAGATTTTATTACCACCGATTACGAAGAACGTGAGCTAGACTAAGGGCAACCTCGTCATTCCATTTTCACCTTAGAAAATGCATGCGTATCGTACAAATAATTAACATTTAAATTATTTTATTTGTATTCGCTTAGTAACAAATAGACATCAGTTTTGCATACTACCTTTATATGGATGGTTTGATGGTAATAGACTATTACTAAATTGACTAAAACTTTATACCTGGTCAGATAATAGAGTTAGAGGAGTGAAAAGTTTTAGACCTCAGGTCAGTACGATGAATGAATGTCACTTCACATTTAGACTTATAGAATTAATACATCTCTGAGGACATTTTTACAGAAATTTTAAGCGTGTAAGCTATAATAAACTCATATATCACACATCTTAGATCATTTTGAGGAAATAAAACAGAGTTTGCACTGAAGTATTTTAATGAAACATTAAAAATACGGCTGCAGTTAACTTACATAACTGGATGAATTAAAATATATTTTTAATTTCATAAATGGCAAGATAAATTGGATGACAATTAAAAAATAACAAACGTTTATGCAATCAACACGTAAGACGCGCGCGTTAGTACGCTTGTCAGAATTATTTATTTTCTTAGAAGCATTCAGAATTACAAGTAGTCTTAGGAAGTTGTGGTTTGTTTGAGGAAATGACAAGAAAATATTCTTATAGTAATGTTCTGAGGATAGATATGGTTGAATTTCATATTGCTCCATGTAATAGGTGAATTCCTCAGTATTATAATTAAATAAATCTTTAATTATTTCTTACATAGACAGCGATGGCATGCGCTATCTATGTGGTTTCGTCCAAAATCCATTGATTTCATTATGTTTAAGCGTATACTAAGACTGTTTTAATTAATACACTAGCTGATCCCCACGGTTTCACCGGCGTTAAAAAAGTAAAAAGGAATACATATTTCTTCATAACAGAAAACCTACTCTCCCGCGAGGGGGCGCGTGGAACCCGCGCTAATGGTTTTTTCAAGAATTTGACGTAGATTATCACCTTAGACCTTCAGCTATATTCCAGTGAAAGTACCCCGTCAAAATCGGTCCAGCCATTTAGAAGATTGCCTAAGCCAAATAGACAGACAAACATATCGTGTATACGTTCATATGCATTGAGTAAAAAGTTGTTATTTTGAAATCACAAACAAACATTTCAATTTTATTTATTTGTAAACATATTACTATTTGGATTGTTGTAGCGTGAAAGTGTTACCTTCAGGTTTTAAAATAGATGAATTCCAAAACTACGATGCGCACTCGGGACACCGTAATTCCCAATGTTCATAGAAAACGGTAATAACTATCTAGTAGACCTATAATTGGATTTGTTTATAAAAAGATTTAGTCCAGATGAAGGAGAAAACAAAGCCAATGAGACAATGACAAATGGATTGTATTCATCTAAGATTAACTTTCCAAACGCCAACAATAGTCATACGTAGAAAGTGATTCGATTGATTCATTTGTAGGACCTACTTTTTGTAATCGGCTGTACATTGCCTGGCAATAAGCGTTATGTGTACAGCTGACTTAAGTATTTATTAGCTGACGTAGGTACATTAAGGATGCGGGTGGTTACAAATGGGATGGGTTGGGTTCCAGAGTCAATGGATATATCAGAATATAAAGCAATTAAGCTTAATTCTTACATTAAGTTAACTTATACATTTAATAAAATTCCAAAAAATGGGGTACTAAAATTTAGTAAGTGTCTTTTTGAATTATACGTTATTGTATTTATCTTTCAAAACGTATTTTTTTTAAATAAAATCATTGTGACCCACAGATACCAACGGAGTTAAATATAGCCTTACTGATAGTTCAATTACCTGTTCCTAATATAAATTTCTAATATCTTGTAAGTAAGGAAATACTCGAGACAGTTCAACAAAAAAACAGTAGACTGTCCACTGGATAAAGCGCCAAGTCATTAAACCCCTTCATTTCTGCAGCTGTAGAAATAATCATTTTATCGTTTCAAGTAAACGAGAGCGCAAAAACGACTTATACAATGAAACATGGTGTCTCCACGGCGGCCATTCCAACCGTCGTGTCACGTGATCCATCAACCGCTTCTATTTTTAAACCAGGCTTTGGTTCTAAGAGAAACCACGTCGGACCGGTTCCCTCAGTTTTTAGTTGCAAAAACGATGCGGGCCCCGTACATTCGTAGAATTACGTTATGTTTGGTTGTTTTATTATTGTGTGACGGTTTGGTTAGCTGTTTAAGCATGGAAGTTTTGTCTTTGAAGGTCTTAGTCATCAGTACTAGAGGTGGTAGACCTCAGGTTTAATTGTCATGGCATCATCGCCACATCTGGTATATTTACCTTATATATGTGCTGCTGTGTTCTGGTACATAACCTAAACAACGTTGTACTGATGTTATGTAGGGTCTACATTATCTTCTACTGTAAGAGCCTCACGTATTATTGGATAAAGTTTTGTAGATAGTAAATTAATTTTAAAATAAATTTAAAAAAAATGTAGCTAATGTCGCTTCTCAAATATTAAACAACTAAAAGTAATTTATTGTGACAGAGATAATTACGAATATAAAGATAGTTTAATTACTTATATCTCGTGATTTGAGACGTGGCAAGAAACTTAAGTTATTGTTGGATTTATCTAAATATTTTTGCAATCATTCATTTTTACATTTAACTAAGCCTCAATAGCTAATAATGTAATTTGTTATATCTTTAATTTATGGGTTAGCCGCCATGTCTAAAATACAGAAGGTTGCGGGTACGATCCCCGTCGAGGCAGAAGAATTAATTGTTTTTATATTTGACGTTTTAGCTTTTGCCAATTTTGATGATATTAGGCAGTGTTTTAATTATTATTATAAGTGTGTTTTTTTCATTTATCTTTGGAATGTTCTAGATTTCTAGAACAATGTTTATTAACAAATGCATCAATAACCGTTTATTTCTTTATACCTACGTGTGGTTAGAATCGACGTACGCATTTTTATTAATAACAGGAAAATATAAAATTATCGGTATTCCATTTTACACATATTGTTGGGCAATGTTCCGATAATTGCTTTATTGACCGATTAACTAGGGCTAGACTGTTAATGGTATTTAATATATTTTTGTTATATAATGATTACATAATACTTCTACTGAAGTAGCAAACTTAGAACTTTATAATATATACCTAACTTTGAATCCTTTTTGCAATTTTGTATAATAATGCCATAAATGCAGAAGAATCCATCCATCTTCAGATTTTAGAGTCCACTAGTTGACGTAGCCATACACAGATTTTGTCATAGTGATATAGTTATACTTGGACTAAGAAACTTATTTTCAATCAGATACTTATCGCAAATGTATGTTTAAAGGCAAAAAACTAAAGAACAATTTCTCAAAAAACGCTTTTTGATAAAATCGTTCAAATCTACAAAGTAACTTTAATAGTTAAGTAAATTATTATATTTTAAGTTTCTACCACAAAAAAAAGATTATAATTCATACAAACCAAAGTCATTGAGGAATTGAAAACAAATTATCTATCTAATAACATCTTTTGTAACCATGAAGGTAAAGTTGTAGATAAAGCTTTGGATCCGAGTTCAATGAACGAAACATTAGTAGATTATAATCACTCCCAATTACGGTTTGTGGTCGACAGATAGTTTATGTTCCTTCTTCCTTATATTAATTCCTTATAGTAAACATATTATGTACTAGCTGATCCCCGCGGTTTCACCCGCATTTGAAAAGTAAAAAGGAATACACATTTAAACAAAACTAAAATCCCGCTCTCCCGCGAAGGGGCCTGCATGCACGTGGCGCGCGTACTAATGTTTTTCTAAAATAAAAGTAGCCTATGTTTCGCCCTAGACCTTAATCTATCTTCCACTGAAAATCCCGTCAAAATCGGTCTAGCCGCTTAGAAGATGACCTCAGCCAAATAGATAGAGAAGGTATCGTGTATACTTTCATATGCATTGAGTAAAAAGTTGTTATTTTGAAATTACAAAAAGACCCTTCAATTTTATTTTTTGTATAGATATTTTTTTTTTTTTTATTTTGACGAGCATTTAGAGTTAATAGGAAGAC
>DWPV01006878.1:0-11158 GCA_018251915.1 Urbanus proteus proteus
CGAATGCGAATGTCAAAAATCATGCGAATATTCGCGAATGCGAATGCGAATGCGAATATTCGTAACAACACTAATAGGTACACACAATTAAAGCCTACTTCCTTATTTTATAAAGATTTTTATAAAGATAAAGAATTTTGTAAAATATGTTCCATATATATCGTATATATTCCATTTATATATAGTTTAGGGTTCGTAACCCTATAGGTAGGTATTATTAAATAAAAGAAAGTAAAAAATAGAAACGTCAGTAATTTAATCATGTTTGAATTATCTGCCCCGATTAACTTTATAAATTAATACTTGAACAATTATTAATAATTAATACTAGATTTTTTTCATATATATAGTACATAATGATATTATTAATTGCTTTAGGCACATTTTTTTAACTGAACAGATATCATATTTAATTAAAAGATAAATAAAATATATTAATTTATATATAAGTAATTTTCACAAATACCATTAAGGTAGACATTTAAATAAGCATTTTGCATTGTATTAAAATCACACAAATTGCAGTTATTAGAAATAAAATACAATGCATAGATATATTAATTATCCTACTGAGTATGATACAATGAGTTATTCATTTTTAAACCTAACGTCAATTGGAAAGTCTTCATCCTCTGCTTCAGCCTGCTTAGTTTTTTCTGTTTCTCTTTTTGGTGCTGTTATATTTATTTTGTCTCCACCGTAGACGTATTCTTCGGGATTTAAGGGTACAAACAAAGGTAAATCATCTGATGGTTTATCGGTAGCCTTATTAATTTCATCGTTATTAGTTGAAGAATAAGACTCTGTAGATACCGTAGTTTTAATTGAATCCGTTGAAGGATTATTATTAAATTGTTCCGTATTCCCAATATTATTTACATTATTATAAGGATTCTGATTAATGTTTTCATTATTGTAAGGATTCTGGGTGGGATTTTCCTGACCTTGCACGGGTCGATTAGGATTATTTTGATTAAACTGATTATCAAAATATTCATTATTGTTGTTATTTTCATTATTTTGATTAATAGGGGGTCGATTTTGATTATTATTTCCGTAAATGTTATTGCCGTTTCCTTGGTTGTGAGGATTTTGTTGATATTCATATTCATTCTGATTATATGTTCCTTGGTTTTGGTCGTTATATCCTGGTCTTGGACGATGATGAGGTCGATGACCGTGATGATCTGGTCTGTAGTTATTATTTGGTGGCCTGTAATCGTTCTCGTTGTCCTCCTCAACGATTACAATAACGGTTTCCTCTGGATTTTTTTGAGGTACATGCTGTGGACGCTGCTGTTTATTTAAGCCGAGGTGTCCACCAAAATTCAAATTAAATCCACCCAGGACTGCGCCCGCAACTCCTTCAACTGTAGAATGAACTCGATTTCGCGCAGCAGATATAATATCACCAAGAATAGGAAGCTGTCCATTGCACTTAATAATCGCCATTAAAAATAAAATCACAGCAAGTTTGGCACGCATTGTTTATCAAGAATTTACATTAACTTGTAACGTATCGTATCACCAGCACTGTGTGGCGTGTTTGTACTTATTTAGCGGACTGACGCATCTCTGTCCATTCTTAGACTAAATGATTACCTTTATAACAAAACCTGTTTCGTCTCGTTTATGAACATTACAAAACTCATTGCTTAAAAAACTACCGCTAAGTTTGAGATTTTTGTTCACAATATCACAGACAGTATACAGCTTTGTAATACGTATACATACATAGCTTGTATTTCTCATTGATGTACCTATCTACAGAAATCTTGTAAAGTCAATTAATTAAAGGTTGTTTATAGTACAGGTGTTAAGTATACACATAAATATCGTAACTTAAATGGGGTGTCTGTAATGTCAATTGTATTCTACTTAAACCTTGTACAATGGTTTAATGTTTATCTATGTTAAATTATTTGATTTTTGTTAGGTACCTACTAATGAATATTATCTGAATAAGTTTACTTTAGAAATCGGCTGTATCGGTTTTAATGTGGCTCTCATGCGAAAATTTAGTACTTTACAGGAAGTTGTACCTAAGTCCTACAGGATAGTATCTGCACCTCGGAAATAAAACTGGAAAAAACCGCATGTGAATTCCCGTACCCACACGGTTTTGCCCACGTAAATCCATAAGCGAAGATTCGTAAAGTATAATAATGTGGTAAGTATATATTATTATCATAAAACGCAAGTTACACGGAACCTCGGTGGATCTTGCTAAGTTACTCATCTTCATAATTATCTCAGTCGTTTTCCTCAAAGCCGACAGGTTTTGCCGCAAATCGCAATAGTCATCATATACGTAAGGTTTCCACAGTCAAAAATGATGTATTATATAACTTAAAGCGACCGATTATCGAGTAAAGTAACATGTTTGAGTAAATCTATCGATAATGATAGGTTAATATTCAAAATTATAAATAGAAATACATAATTATTATATTATTTGCTACTAAACAAGCTAGTTAGATATCCGGACTTAAAAATATATTTGTTTAAATAATAATATAATTGATAAGAACAAAAATGTCGCAGTCTGGTAATAAAATCATTATTTATTTATTTTATTTAATAAATTGTTTAACAGTAGGCAGGTACCTAAAATTTAGGATATTAATTTTGGTCGCATACAAAATGTAGTAGGTACAGTTTTTTTGTTTTCATTTTGTTTGAAAAGATCTGTAATCGAATATGTAATGTTGGCATCTTTATTATCAAGTTATTGAATAAATATAGGCCATAGATTTGTTTTGACTGATACCATGATAGATACATATACAGTGCCTTAGGGGGGAGGGGTTCTGGGCAGTTGCCTGAGGCCAAGAGGAGCTGCTATCGTCGAGGCAAACCTAAAAAGTGGTATATCTTCCACTTTTGGGACTTTAAGGGCGCCAAACGATTCTGAGCATTGGTATATTATCGTACTGCCGTAATCATATCTATGAGTCTGAGTGTATTTAATAAATACGTAGACTTACCTACCTACATTCCACAATAAAAACTATGTGAAAGACGGACTCTTGATAAACTTTTCAACATGTTCAAGACATATTGTTGTAGGATCCACTGAGTTAGGTACAATGTGTATAATAATTAGATCCTTTACTGATCTTTAAATCGAATGTCTATTTCGAAGTCTTCGTCTTCTTTCTCTGGTTTTGTATTTTCAGTGCCCTTATTCGTTTCCATAGGATTAAGTGCCATTAAAGCTGGATTGGGTCCAGTAATTTTATCTTCCTCAGATGGTGGTGGCCTCGAGTTAGTAGAAAACCCGTTTGAAGGTTTATTGTCAGGATTGTTGCCAAAAGGATGATGAATTCCCGAATTTAATCCACCACTATGCGGTTGATGATTGTTTTCAAAGCCTTGATTTCCATTGCTGAGTTGATTGTTCTGATTAAATTGATTGTTATTTCCATCTTTGTCGAATTGTGAGGGTCTTGAATTAGTAGAAAACCCGTTTGAAGGTTTATTGCCAGGATTGTTGCCAAAAGGATGATGAGTTCCCGAATTAAATCCACCACTATTATGCTCTTGTTGATTGTTTTCAAAGCCTTGATTTACATGGTTGGGATAGTTATTCTGATTCAATTGATTGTAATTTTCATGTCCTGGTTTATTGTGGCTTCCATGTTGTTGGTTTGCTGGCCGTCCTGGATGATGTTGATTATACTGGTTATTGCCATTATTTCCTTGGTTATGGTATCCTTGATGTTGGTAGTCGGGGTGTCCACTATTTGTATTGTAATCTCCATTGTTATTGTAATTACCTTGATTGTGATGATGAGGATACTCAGGTTGTCCGTGGGAATGGTGATGATGGTGGTGATTATGTCCATAATTGCCTGGATTTCCTTGGCCATGTTGTCCTTCGTTACCGAATCCAGGTCCGTAGTTTCCACTAGGTCTTTCGGGATGTGACGGTCGATGTGGATGCTGTCCTTGATATTGGCCGTGTCCATGAGGTGGTTTCTGCCAAGTATGTTCATAATAGTTATTCTCGTTGGATTGTTCTTCAACGTGCGGCGGAGGTCCCTGTGGTTTATTTGAGTTTTGTTGGCCAAAGTTAAGGCCCAATCCTTGAGAGATGCCGCCAAGAATAGATTGGCCAAAGCCTAATACAGCATGAATGTGTCTATCGGGAGTTAGTAAATAATCCCTGTTAGCAGGTTGATATCCGTAACACTGCAAAAATGACACTAATAAAATGAAGTATAGTAACTTTTCCATGATGGAATTAAATGCACTATTTAAGATTTAGTTTGATATTTTCAATGTGCTATCTTTATCTATTGAAATATACGTATGCGACATCAAGCTATCATGTCTAATCGGATATTAAAATGGTGGCCGGCGTCACTTTGGGTCCATTTTATTATTTTCGTCTGTTGTGATGTTATTGAACGAGTTTGACATGTTTCCGAGGTGTTTTAAAACGTTTGAATACATTTGAATTGCTAATGACATCTGCGCATCCTGCCTAGGATGTAAATCTTAATTCCAGACACATTATAATGTAACAGTACAGCGATGTAAATTTAGTTTTATTTTTAATCTAAAATAAGCGTGGAAGTGTATGTATATAAAACATATGTTACGGATGCAATAGCAAAGTAAATTATGGTGTGGAGAAAGTCAGGCCGTATAGGACTACATATACTGTCATATACCAATTTCAAAATATACATTTGCTTAGTTGTAACTTGCAAGTAATAGAAAATATCTTAAAACTGACGTAGCAACTAAACATGCAGCCTTTCAATACGTACATAATTATTATTCAAGTTATGTTCAGTGAGTGACCTAGGCTTTGACCAATTTCCATAACTGGTACCAAAATAAATAAAACACGAAAAAACTATTTATTGCTTTGTTATCAGATATCGGTTTGGGTTACCATTACCACATTATTATCTTAAAAAATAAAACTTCCTGTGGTTAAAATAATTTTAATAACAAGAATAAAATGTGACAGTGTAATGTTAGAACAAGAGAAAATATATTTATAATGTGTAAGTACATTTACCCGTAGAAAAGCATTATTAATGTCGATTTTTGGTATAACATATTAAAATTAATTAAATATTTCATATCTATCTTTGATATAGTTCTCTGGTATTTTAAACATATTGATACAAATATTTGAATTTAAGGACAAAAATATATTACATTTAAGGCAAAATTTAACAAAATGGGATCGTATTGGTATTAAAGTCTGAATAAAAATAAACAACTACCTTATAGATTAGTAAGGCACAATTTAGCTTTGGTTACAATAACACATCCCTATGCTATATTTAATATTATTATCTACACATAAATTTAATGTACTTACTATTTTAACGATAACGAAGCCTCCATCAGTCAATAAGTATAAAATGTGAAGGCCAAAATACATGATGGACTTTTTAAATATCCATTATAACTACATTTTCTAAATAGGTATATCAATGATTGTATTTTGATTTCTCAGTATAATCTATATTGAAGTGAGATATTTGCGGTGTTAAGTATTTACTTACCTACCTACTGACTGTCAATGTCTAGGTACTACTTGCTACGTTATTCTCAGTGGCATTATTCACCACACCTCAATTTTTAATTGTTATGGGAATTACATGTCTTATACCTTCACACGAAAATAAAGGATATACAAAACATTTAAGTTTTTTTTCACAACATTGATTACATGAACAAAAAATAAATAATCTAATTACTTACAAACTTAAAATGTCCTATTATGAATCTGTGACTTTTAAGTAGGTAGGCCTAAAATTCACTAGTAGATCTTATACAGGATGAATTTTTCATATGAGTGTGGTTAGGGTAATCAGAAAAGAAATCTATAAGGATTAGCGAAAAACGCGGAAAAAACTTACTGGCCGATTTTGATAAAAATTAGAATGGCATAATTAGTTTTTCAAAAAATGTATTTCTCTAGCTAGGAATGAGACGAGTTTATTTTGAAAAATATATCCTGTATTATTGCGCCTTCTGATAGTATTTCTCTTTCTTTAAAAATCAAATTCTGGGAATTTACTTAACAAGTCAAAAGAAAGGGTTCAATTTTAAGAAAATATATTTCATTCCAAACATTCTTTTTCTATTTAGCTTTTATGCATATTCCTAGCCGGGAATCAAACGAGTACATTGTGAAAAACTCAACTAGTAAATATGAAGCTCTGGATAATCAAATCGAACCACCAATCAGAAACTTCAGCCATTTTTCATTTATAGTTTCAAATTTGACCATTCACACACACACTTGAAAAATTCTACCTGCATTGCATGTGCTGATATGTACAAAATAAATATACACAAAATTCATTTTAAAAATAGGCATATGGTATTTGCCAGTGTCAATCATAATATATGATTGACACTGGCAAATTAATGATTATTACTCCACCTAGCGTATTAGTTAATCGATGACCAATGATATTAATAACGTATAGCACCATTATACAATATTACAACCACAGAAAAGATATTAATGGAAATGCATCTGCAAGAGCCAACAAGTATCTACTGATCACAAATATAATTTTCAAGATGTACAATGCATTTCTATTACAGATATCAATTCCCTGATTAAAAAATAATATAACACACATAAGTTAAATGTTTATTTAACTTAAACATAATTTTTGAGAAAATATTTATATGTATCGACAAGTTGAGATACACAGTTAATACATATTATAAATCAATACATTAGTATACATCTTATATATTAATCTGCAAACATTTAGGATTTACACTAGCATACAATCGTTGAAATCTTTAATTTATTAAATTTACATATAAATTCGTCATAGTTCCTACTTAAACACCTACAACGTGAACATTTTATAAGTCTAATTATCTCTGTGACATTGAACACGTGAATTTAAGGGTTCAGAAATCGGCGATCTTTGGCAATATCTCACTTCCCAATATCTGTAATTTCACCAATTCACTACAGTATTGATCATAAATCGACTATAGGTTTACCGTTGTATTGAATAGTGCTTAAGTATACTATGCACTAGATTTCTTATAAAGAACGAGGATAAAATGGACACTACAGGTTGATATTTATAAGGATTTTAAACAGTTTGTAGTATGTAAATCATTGACACTTGTAACTTGGGTACAATACTAGCATAATGTCATTGGTCCGTAGACTAGATGACAAAATGCAGTAAATATCAATGATTTTCCTATAAAGTTATACCGTTGGGAGGCAAGTATTGCCAAAAATAGCCGGTTTCTTACCTTTGCATAAACTGTGACCATAGACTAAACACTGATACATCGAGATATTTTAATATAATAGGTATTCATGGACATGAAATTTACATAATATGTCATTGTTAATGAATGCAATGATTTGAATTTATTTGCTTAAATTTATTTTTGTAAGTTGTATTTTCCAATCTTGTAGTCATCAATCCGGTTTGTTAATATCCACATAATTTGTACAAATAAATACAATTGGAGTGTTTGTTTGTGATTTCAAAATAACTTACTCAATGCATATGGCAGAATACCTATAACAAAAATGAAATTTAAAAAAAATCTGTCGGTCTGTTTAGTTGAGGTAATTTCCTAAACGGCTGGACCGATTTTGACGGGACTTTCACTGGAAGATAGCTGAAGGTCTAAGTCGTAACAGAGGCTACTAAAATTTTCGAAAAAGCATTAGCGCGATTTCCACGCACATGCGGCCCCCTCGCGGGAGAGCGGGGTTTCAGTTATGTTTAAATATGTATTCCTTTTCACTTTTTAAACGCGGTTGAAACTGGGGATCTGCAAGTATCAAATAATCGCAAGTTTATATGACTTTAACAAATTTATCGAAAATTTTTATCGACAAATTTCTAAATGTTTTTCTCATAACTGATTTTTTCCGGTCACCTAACTCTTTTAGCATAGGGTGAGGATAATATTAAAAAGCCAATTTTCGCCTCCCTCTTAACAAAGCTATTTGCAAAAGAATTTTATTAGAAAAAATTAACGATTCCCGCAAAATAACTTAGGCTATTTGCTGTCTTTTACTTACATGTAACACTATGAGAGCTCTCAAGTCAAGTATCTTTAAATGACATTTTAACGAAAGTAACTTTAGTAAAAGTTTACATGCATTTTTACAATTTGTCCAATAAAATGAAACACCAAAATTTCCGTGTAGTATTTATATGAAAAATATAAACAAAATGCGTATAAAAGTAGCTATTTGGATCCTTGGTCTACTAAAACATATTAATACACATTACCCGCACTCATTTTATCACATAACCCCACAATATATCACTAATGGATATGTTTTCATGCTTAATATCTTAAAAACAATTATTTATTTGTATGTTATTAACTGTACCTCATTCCACTAACCGCTTTATCATCATAAATAATCACTTTCCTTTACAATATAACGGTGTGTGACGGTTTCATTTTCAAAATAAATATTAGTTGATATAACTGCTGTTAAATATGCTATTAATATAACGTTAAAATAACGGTAACGGTTATAATGAAAGTGGTTATAACGTGGTGTGTTATTTTTTTTAACCTTCGACTGAAATATATTTGAAAATTGTGTCTATCTGTCTGTCTGTATGTATGTAGTTTACGAACGTATGAAACATTTTTTTTTTAATAATTTAGAAGTAGCAAACG
This sequence comes from Urbanus proteus proteus, assembly GCA_018251915.1. Lineage (NCBI taxonomy): Eukaryota > Metazoa > Arthropoda > Insecta > Lepidoptera > Hesperiidae > Urbanus > Urbanus proteus. The sequence continues at coordinate 8,671 of DWPV01006878.1, forward strand.
AACATGAAGTCCTGAAAAGTAGATCCTGGTAAGTGGCTACTGCCGTATGGACACCGTATTTAACACCAGATAAGATCAAAGTCCTACCTGAGGTTGGCCACAGATTGCTACCCCTGAGGACTGAGTTGGAACACCTCAGATAAGTATGTCTCAGCCCAGAACACAGCAGCGCTACACTGCTGTTATAAGGCAGAAATGGTTGTGACGGTGGTGCCACCGGAGTCAGAGTAGGTGGTCTTACTATTAGGTGACTTTGTGATCATTCTCCACTTCTACATACCAAAAAAATGACCAATATAACTACAAACAGACAGATAAATAGACTCTATAGAAGGAATCGGGTTTCTTTCTTTTCGTACCTTTAAAATAAACTTACAAATTAAAAAAAACGTGTATATAATTTTTTACGCCTTAGAAGTTATACTTCTTTGACTTCATGAATATTCCTCATTAAAACAATTTTAATTAGGAACCAACAGAAAATAAGGTGCAAAAAGAGTTCTCCTTCAAAGCCGGCGATGCATTGGCGACTCCTCTGGTGTTGCAAATGACCATAGACGACGGTGACTACTTACCATCAGATGGCCCGTCTGCCTTATCGTTGGGTTTGAATAAAAATACTACAATTGGATTGTGTTACGAATTATGTATAACGACTTCGTTCCGTGCTTATAATTACTTTAGATACGTTTTTAAAAGAAGTATAACTTCGAAAATGTATGTTAATATGTAGTTAGTATATATAATTATACTTTTAAAATTACAAAGATGTAAGTGCAAAAATCAATAAAGTTTTAAATAACATTTTTTTTTCTAATCTCGCAAATCAATTTTCATCTTTGAGACAATTTTTGGTGACGTCAAACTAAATTCAATATGGCGGACTACTCATTTTTTATGCACTCCTATGATATGGTCTTGAAAGAAAGAGACAACAGGAAGTCCCCTTCACTTCCTGTTGTCTCTTTCATGTAGGCGACTACCAGTATGATCAGCTTTGCATACTTAATGTCAGTGCTTGCCAGACAATATCCATAGATGACGGAGATATCTTGGAACATCCATAAAAAAAATCCAACCGAATAGAGAACCTCCTCCTTTTTGAAGTCGGTTAAAAATATTATTAAAAAACTTGATTCTTATTTAAATTTTTTGTAAATAAAGAGCGTCATTAAAATAAAAAAAAAACCAAATACCTATGCATTTACATCATTGTTATTTTAAAATTGAATTAAAAAATGTGGATGTTGTATAATATCGTAGTACTGAAGAGTGATTTTTGATTTCAGGACGACATCCTATTCGAGGAAGAGGAACCCGTAGAAGCTTATAGCATGTCACCACAAAGCATGGGGGATAAGATCAACGGGGCGAGCAAGGAAAACTCATTAGCAAATCTATCCCAGAGCAATATACACAACAGTCAAAATTGCGTGAACACACCGATGTACCATAACGTGTCTAAACGTAAATTATCGTATACTAAACCCATAACTAAGCCGACCTACAGCTCGGTGTCGATAACGCTAGATGCGGATCGAAAACTAGGTTCCCAGGAAGCGTTTGGGAGGAAGTTAAGCACAGCTGGACCAAGGCGGAATTTCTCGACGTCTAGCTTCGCGCATATATCAACACCGTTCCACGGTTCAACCCTCTCAGCCTTCGAGCAACCGAACGAATTCGCGTCTCAGTTTTCGTTAAAATCCGTCACTGAAAGCGTCGCGGATGTAGCCTATTGCTGTTTTTGTTGTAAACGTAAAAAGACGTCCGAGAACAAATTCTTCGATGTATCGCTACTAACGGATCCAACGTATTTGGTGATTTTGTTGTCGAGTAGCACGGTAGCGATATCGTGTACAAACTTTATTATACTTCTACCTGCGCATGCGCATACGATAGGCTTCGACGAGTCGAAGGGGGCGTTGCTCCTCAGTACGGTGTCGGCTCTCGACTTGGTCGGACGTATCGGTGGTTCCGCTCTCTGCGATTTGAATTTCATGCCGAAATCGTTTTTTTTCGTCGGTGGCCTTCTATTCGCTGGGATCACGTTAACGACGATTCCGTTCCTACAATCCTACGTGACGATAAGCGTTTTTTGCGCGTTATTCGGGCTGTTTTCGGGCGTTAATAACAGTGTAACTACTTTAGTAATGGCGGAAAGTTTGGGCGTGGAGAGATTAATGTCTACTTACGGTATTAGCTTATTCGTGAACGGGTTGTTACAGTTAATTGGACCGCCGATATGCGGTCTGTGGTATGAACACGATAAGAATTACAAGAATATGTTCGTTACTTTTGGATTTATATTCATTTGTGGCGCGTCTCTTTGGCTTTTTATGCCATTGATAAATAGAAATAAGAGGAAACGTGCGCAGAAAGAGTTAGAGGAGAGTGGGAAGTTGTAGTCTTAGTAAAATCCTAATTATTATAAATGCGAAAGTCCGTTTATTTGTTTGTTTGTTTGTAACGCCTTCACGCTTTAACTACT